>JAJOOH010025968.1:0-10545 GCA_029582605.1 Solanum gracilifrons
GTATATATATATATGGACATTCTCTTAACTAAAAATTAAAAATTCAACTAACAATTAAATCATTCATGAACAAATCAATGTAACAACAAATGTACAATTCAATAGTTAACTTCAAATATTAATTTCCAAGAGAAACTCAAACATATTTCTACCAATGACATTATGTAAAGGAACCGTCTTCGTACTTGTTTTTCTCGAGAGATTGTTGGAGGCATAGTGTTCTTGTTAAAGACAAATATAGTCTTTTATTTAGCACAATAAGTGTTTCACGGTGATACGCATTATTCCTTAACATAGTTTTAAATTTCTAAGTATCTTATACTTTATCCTTATTTTATTTTTCATTCACATCGAAAAATCGATTTAAAAACACCGAATTAAACCGAACTGAACCGAACCAAATTAGTTTGGTTTAATATACGGTGCACACTTTTCTAAAATCGAAAACCGAAGAACCAAATCGAAGTTTGATAAAACCGAACCAAAGAACCGAACGTCCACCCGAAGAAACTATAATTACCGATTTATCATGTCATAAAATAGCAAAATCAAATTTTAAAAATACTAAACCATTCTAAATTAATTTAATATAATAATATAATACTTTAAAAAATTAAAAAATTAAAATAATCGAACTAAATTTAATATTGTACCATGTCCCCTAATTATATATAATTTGTTTTTGGTTAGGAAATTAAAATGGGTGGTTCAAATTCATTAATTAGATTTTCATTATCTCTAATTTGTACCGTGACCACTAATAATGCTTATCGAGTTTAAGCCACCGGACCTTATTTGATTTATAAATATGTCGACATATATACATCGAGAATAGACTAACATATGGTTCCTCTCGACGACTTTCTTCGGTCTTTGATTATTTTTTACTCGTATAAAGTACTTTTACGATGGAGAGAATTATCCAACGAAAAAGAATTAATATTCTTTTTAAGAGTAGGCGTGAATTTTTTTTGTTTCTCTTTATTTCATTTTATGTGATACAGTTCGTAGTACACTACAAGAAAAGGGTGAATTACATGGAGATTTTCCTGGGGATTAGTATGAAAATTGCAGGAAAATAAGATTCATGCAGATTTTCATACTAATTCCTAGGAAAATCCCCATGTAATTCACAGTTTTCCTGTAGTGGTATGAATATCGATCTAACTAATTCTTTTATGTGAATTTCATGAATATCGACTCTTTTATATCAATTTAAAAACTTTGTAAAAAGTATAAATCATAATTAGTTAATAATTTAAAACATTTTAAAAAAATGTCCAGAAAAAGCTCAATTTAACTCTCCAAATGATAATAGTTCACTAAGTGAAACATGAGTATTCTTTCGAGATAAAGGATCAAAAACACATCTAAACCATCTTTTTTTTTTTGAATTTCGTACCCAAATTATTGAGAATGTAAGTTTTTTGTTTTCAACAAATATTAATAGTTTATTTAATTTTTGTCAAGGTGAACTATTTATCCATGTGGAATGTCCGTGGCAAGGTTTTTGCAAACAAACGAGAGAGTGTATTACACACACCATTGATGTGTGTTTTTCAAACTAATAAGTGACAGTTTAGGTATGAAACTCATTCTCCCAATAGTTTAGGTATGAAATTAAAAAATTTTAATAATTTAGGTGTGTTTTCTCTATTCTTTAGTATGATTACCTCCCATTCAAAATAAGTGGCAAAAAATGATAAAAAAAGAGCCGCTTTAACTCTCCAAATGATAAAAGGGTCACATAAAGTGAACCATGAATATTCTTTAGTATTACCTCTAATTCAAAATAAGTGAATTTCAAACATTTTTCAAAGTTTAAAGAGGTAACTAATTAAATTTTTCCATAGTTATCCTTCTCTCTAATGGGGTTTTCAACATCCAACACTGACTATTTCTACTTTTAAAAAAAGTTTGGGAAAAGCAAAATGGTAATATTGTAATATGATCTTTTGATTAATGTAACTAATTAATCTTCTTAAGAGATATGTGTCAAGTTAAAAAAATACTTATTTTGAATCGAAAAGAGTATTATTTATCACGAGAACTATTAAAAGTTAGGTACATGAAACGTAGAAGGGTTAGCTAATTTGTGAAATAATTGGACTTAGAGCAAATGTTAAACTTTAATTGCTTTTCATCTAAGCAAAATATTAGTGGGGTCTCTCTTGTGTAATAATGTCTAAATTATGTTTTCTATGATATATAATACGTGTTCTATTATTAAGCACTTAAAATATTCAAACACATAGATATTTCCCTTTTAATGTGTTATGATGGTCATGGCAAACATATTTTTTGGATTTCCATTAATGAAGTTATAATTAAGGACGACAAGAATGACTAATGACATGATTACTACTTGCAAATACAGAAGAACTTCTTTAATCACCAATAGATGTATGTATTTAATAGTTAATGGAAAGAGACCTCTTAATTAACAATCAAATTATATGCACCTAACAATTTAAAAGAGTCATTTGTTGTCGGGTAATAATTACAATTATTACATCTTAATTCCATTATCATAATTCATAGTGTTTTACTTTTATACTCTATTTTTCAAACTTATATTATTAAAAATGTTTTCCTTGACTTGAAGTCGTTGAAGATCTATCGAAAACAGTCTTTCTATCTTGCAAAAGTAAGGATAAGATTTATGTACACTCCATCTTTCCCAATCCCCACTCATGAATTCACACTGAATATATCGGTCTCAAATTCATACTAGTTATCGGACACTATTTTATGTCTTGACATGTAACCGATCTCAATTAAATATGTGAAAATCAGGTTTTCTAGCATTCCAAATTCTCTATAAAAAAATATTCCTAACAAAACATTGACTCTTAAATCTTAATGGATATTGGACATAAAGTAGACTAACTACCATGACTAAAAACTTAACTTCAATTAATTAATATCGACTATATAGATCTTTTTATTCCATTTTATCATATTTTTTCACAAAGAGGTTGATGATTTGCATGGAATCTTAGGCCCAAAAAAATAGGAAAACGAAAAAAAAAGAGAGAATATTTTGTTCATGATTACGTATATCAAGGTGGTTATATGTACAAACAAATCCTAAATTAAGATAGAGGATTTGTACTTAATCCCCTGCTAAATTCAAAGGACACCAGCACCCAACATTTGACCATTCTAAAAGCCATTTCATAAACCATCAATAAAGGATATAACGAAATAACGGATAACAACAAACACAGGGTAATCCCATAAAGTAGGTAAAATGTATGCAGACCTTACCAAAGGTAGAGAACTTGTTTCCGATAGACTTCGGCTCAAAGAATATCCATATAACAGATAACAACAACAACACAGGATAATCCCATAAAATAGGGTCTGGAGAGGGTAAAATGTACGCAAACCTTACCACTACCGTAGAGGTAGAGAACTTGTTTCCGATAGACCTTCGGCTCAAAGAATATACCAAATAACATATAACAACAACAAACACAGTGAAATCCCACAAAATAGGGTTTGCGGAGGGTAAAATGTCCGCAGACCTTACGACTATCTTAGAGGTAGAGAGCCTGTTTCCGATAGACCTTCGGCTCAAAGAATATACCAAATAACAGATGAAAACCTTAAACAAGTCTAAGCACCCATCTAACATGATTTCCCAACAACCAGATAGCCTTTTGTCAGCCTTGGGGGAGGGGGGTGGGGAGGTCAAAAGTAGTACAAGAAAAAATATATTTTAACAGATCATCTAATTAACAAGAAGTTTTAAATTCAAAATCTAGCATAAGGCCTGGACATTTTAAGTGCAAAATGTAGAGTTTCTGTTGCACTTTTTGTCTAGGGAGCAAGCATAAAGTCAAACAATAGTTTTTATATATATAAAAAGTTCATAATAACAGATGCATGTGGGCATGTTGCTCTAGCAGGTCCAGCATGTGGTATATCTAAAACTAATAGAAACTATTGTTGGGAAGAAAACGAGGTCAACTTTACACAGAACAAAGTGAAGCTACCCTTCATGTCATCAACAGGTAAATCACTAGTGAAATGACTGACTATTTCTCTCTGAATCGCCTTTAGTAAACATCGAATGGGACGGGGGAGATGAAAAGACGAAGGAATTGAGAAACATGATATGCACATTTTGAACAATTGTGAAGTACTACTAGTTATTTTCAATCTCCACTGTTTTCGATTTTAGGCCAATCTTGATCAGCTTGAGACTTCACAAACTCAGCTAAGAGTTTAATTTCATCATCTTGTAATCGAGGACCAAATGTGCATTGACCCCTTGGTGTACAATTCTGACCAAACCCCTGCAAATCCAGACAGCACAATAAGGTCTACGACACAGCAGCATAAATACAACCATGGTTCTGAACAATCTAAACTTACTGGCATTCTCCCTTTGCCATAGTAAGTGATGCGATAGATCTCCTCTTCCGTGTCAACTCCATTTCTATGCAGAAGATTAGCTAATTAAAAGTTCATGTTGTTTTTGCATAATGATATGACAAATTGCATTTCAAGTATGCATACGAAAAAATGACAATGAATAAAATATGATAGACAGCAAGACAAAAGAATCTCTCAAAAGTTGTGATGAAATAACCTATTGTCTGTAAAGAATTGGTCTTGTCAAACTATGTAAATGCTGATTAATAAAATTAACAATTCAATGAAACAACGTACTGTAGCTTTACTCTTAGCTCGCGTATGTTATAGGAAAATTAGTTTGCTGCACAATCTATTGTTCTGGTTGTTCAAAAAAATTATATTCAGTTTACCTTCTATCCATATGTTTTTGAGAATGAATTTTTTTTTTTTTGAGAATGAACCTTCTATCCATATGTTTTCCTCACAAGAATTGAATATGTCCAACAAAATTCTCATGTTCAGAAAATTTAATCTGCTAAGTATTAGAAGCGAAAGGGAAGGAGAGAACACATCTTCAGTCAATACAGAGCCTTTCATTTAGAGCCAGGAAAAGGTATAGATAGTTTATAAATACAGAGGAACTAGCATATGGACTATTATTCTGAACTTCAAGTTGCTGTGAATATCTTTTAAACTTACACACCATTCCCCCCCGTCTGGGAAATTAAACTAAAACATCTGAAAAGTCTCAAGTATGGTAATACTTTACTGGAGTGTAAATACTTAAGCACCTTTCTTTGAACTTCTGGTTCACATTAAAGTTCTAAGGAACTGTGACATGCTAAAAGAAGTTACGAGCAAAACTAAAATTCTGTGTGGATTTTAATTTTTTACCTTTGTAGATCCTTCAAGAAGAGTGTCGCACCCTAGCATGTAACAAAGGAAAGATAATTAAGGTGAGCTGGAAATTTTCGACGACTACAGGAATCACGAGGTAGGTAAGACTCACAGGCTGGATTATATTTCCACCTTCATAATGACATCCAATGCAAGCTCGATTAAACAAAGCAGCTCCCTTTTGTACATCTATTGTTTGTCCAACTGAGACTGCAAACAAAAGTACAATAAAATAAAGAGATGAAGAAACTAAGAATATCAACTGCAAATAAATTGATATCAAGGAATTTCTTCTTGCAACTTACATAAGATGTGGAATCAGCCCTAGCTTTATGTTTCCAGTACACTAATGTTAAATAAGGAAATATAATCAAGTCACCTTCAAAAGGGACCTCCAGAATGTAGAGATTACTAACAGCAGCCGCCATAAACTTGATGAGTACAGGTTAAGGGATTTTCTAACATTCCTCAATGGAGAAGGTTTTAAGATCAGTTATATAATCTAAATGACATTATAGATAGATAAAATAAGAGGATGAAATTTGGCAACTCAAATTTTTTTATACTTCTAGGAGTGCTTTATATTTGGTTTAAGAAAGAGTTCTTATGTATACTTCTATACATTAGGTAGTCTGTCACCACAGATTACCCACATCTAAACAGCGGAATATTGTACCTGATGATTTATCTCTTATCATAACCTGCACAGATGACATGTAAAATCTTGCTTAATGGGGAATATGTCATGCAGTGCCTTAAGCATGGTAGATGCTAAAGGATTTTCTGCAACTCAAATAGGCTCAGTTTCCAGAAATTCTTGTTGAGTATGATAAGTTTATTAAACCTCTCCTACTTAAGGAGGAATACGTGAGTAAGTTGCATTATCAAACTGAATACACAGTGGATACTATTCAGGGACTTGCTACAGAAATGGCATGAGTTAAGAGGGCTAACAGATTTCGAGTCGCACAATCAGCTAAGTCGAGTACAAGTTGGATGGAGACTGAGTTGTGGTTTTAAGGCTTGGCATCACTGTCAAGGCTTTGTGGTCCTTCAGGGCTTCAACACATTAGCTAACTTCATCTCTAGGTTAAGAAAGCAGGTAAAGTTACAAACTTAAGAGCATAGGCACCAATGAAGTGCTTATAGAATCTTAAGAGCTGCTGGTATTTCCCCCTATGTTGTCTAGGTAGAGAGATATGACCGACTAGCTTACAGTTTATGAACCAGGGAGGCCTTAATACAGCATAGAATTAGGATGTGACATATATTGTTCATTCCATGCCAATGATTTCTTCTTCCTTGTTATATATAGGATTTTCTTTTCATAAACCACCTTATAAGGGAAAGGGATATATTTATAATTTAATAATATTGCTGCAACTCTGCAAGTATTGACATTGTTTTCCTATTTGTTCCACAATTTACTCTATTCCCTGATGACAACTATACCTGAATCTGATGAGGCATCACCAATGTCTCATTAAATGAAGAGAAGAAGACAAGGACCAAAGTATCCCCGGCAGTCTGTAGCAACAATTGGTTGATCTGCTATCCCTTCAAGTTTATCCTTAGTTATTTCTTTCCAGATTGTTCATTTGCCTTCAAGCACCTTTACCAAATTGGTATATCATGTGCACAGGTACTTTATCACTCAGTTCCCTTTAAACCTACTAGACATTCAGACATACGCGTAACTGCATAGGACTTCACATATATAAACTACGTAACAAGGGCAATTAAGGACATGTACCATGGAGTCGAGACCCGGGTTAGGACGGTGGAAGGTGACTCCGAACACTTCCCGAATGTAATAGGGTTGCACCAGGGATCAACCCTTAGCCTGTTCCTGTTTACCTTAGACTAGTGATGGACGAATTGACACTGCATATTTAAGAGGAGGTGCGATGATGCATGTTATTCGCACATGACATATTATTGATTGACGAGACACGTGGATAAGTTGATGATAGGCTGGAAGTTTGGAGAAAGGCCCGAAAGTTCAAAGATTTTAGGTTAAGCAGGTTTAAAACAGAGTACCTGGAGTGACATGTTCAGTCATGAAGCGGAGGTAAAAGTGAAGACCGAGGCACAAATCATACCTAAGAGAGGAAGCTTCAAGTATCTTGGGTCCATTATCCAAGAAGACGGCAAGATTGGCAATGATGACGCATATCATATCAGAGCAGGGTGGTATGAGATGGAGGCTCGCCTCTGAGGTACTGTGCGATCAAAATGTTTCGTCAAGGCTTAAAGGCAAGTTCTTCAAAGTGGTGGTTAGACCAACATTAATACATTATTGTATAAGATAGAGTATTGGTCAATCAAGAACGCGCATATTCAGAAGAGGAAGATAAGAGAAATGAGGATACTCAGATGGATGTGTGTGGCCATCTCATCTAAAAGCTTAAACTTTTGGATGAGATGGTCACACATTTCAACATGGTATCAGAGTAGGCAGAGGTTCTGAGATCGAATCTCACTGCCACCCAAATCAAAAAAAGAATTTCTACGTGCTTGGCCCATGAAAAAAAAAACCAAGCCCGCACGTGAGGGGCGTATTGAGAATATAACTAAATAATGAAAGTGTGCCCTCTCTAACAGCTTAAACTTTTACATGAGATGGTCACACACTTCATCAGTGTGAGCATACTAAGAGAGATATGATTAGAAACATACTTATATGGGACAAGGAGGGAGTGTCCTCTGCATGAAGGAAGTGAGTGTGAGATGATTCAGACATGTGAATTTGAGGAATGTGGATGTGCTAGTAATGAGGTTGGTTGTAGCAGGAATTAGGAGAGGTAGGTCAAAATAGAAATGGGTGAGGTGATAAGACATAACATGGCACAACTACAACTAACTAAGGACATGACATGACACAATTACAGCTAAATATCATTATCTTGCTATTTTAGTGTCTTATTTTCTTACAATCCCGCTCCCAACTTTTCTTTTGAGCCAAGGGTTTATCAGAAACAATGTAGATTCTCAATTCTTCTATGCCCAACAACGTAGATTCTCAATTGCAGAAGATTTAGCATTATATCTCATGACACTCACAAAGTCAATAGTTTTACCTGGAGGATTAACAATGGGAGAGAGGGCTATAAAGACAGTCATTAGAGGCGGAGCCAAGCTCTTCAGCAACTTCAACTCACATGCTAATTTATTCTCCCTTTGGGCAAATGGTTTGTCTCCTTCATACACATTTCTCCTCTGTAAATTAAAAATAAAAGCTACTTACATATACCAAATTACAAAGGAATTCTGAAATCACTGTATTTTTTTGCTCTTTTATTAATTAGGGTACCTTTGTTGGATTTGCCAATGAACAGCTCTTGCTAAGGCAACTGGGTATCATACACAACACTGTCATTTTCTTTTGGCTTTGTGAAGGCTTCTTCTTCTTCTTCTATGACTGTTGGATTTTTTTTTGAAGATTATAGATTGAGTAAAGTTGTATATTTGGTATACAATATAATGTTTTGGAAATTTATATTTGGTTCCTAAATGTTTTTATTCATTCTTGATGTTCTGAATTGATGAATCCAACTTTTTTAGTTGTTATTTTTTTTACATTTTTCTTTTTTGGGTAATTTTAGCTTCGTCTAAAACTTTGATTTTTATGATATTTTTGACATGTTAAATCTTATAAACTATACATTTTTTTCAATTTATTTTAATGATTACACCGGGCATGGTAAAATTCATTAATATTAGAGAGAATATGTCAGCTCTAAACTTACATCCTGGATGTGGCCGGTACTCGAAACCATTGTTGATCCCAAGCGTACCCTTGACCTAGCTTATACTATACTGAAAGCTATAATAGATATGCGGAAACATCTAAAATATGAGTATGCAATAACTTGATAAACAAACTCAAATACTTTATTTAAAGATCTGACTAATGCTGAAAGTTATTGTTTGTTAAACAATACTAAAAGTTATAACTAGACTGACTTGTCTATGAAGCCTCTACATACAGGAGATAGGTTACCGTGACAAGACTCCAGGCTACCTGAATACTCTGATACCATTTGTGACGGTCCATCCCACTAGTGATATTGTCTGCTCTGGGTCTAGGCAAGCACGATTTTAAAACGCATCATTATCTGGTGAGGTCTGCTTACTTATAAACCTAACATCTCTCATGTATTTTTGTTGATGTGAGACTTTTTATCTTAAACTAGGGTGTCATAGTCTAGTATGCAAATAATTATTATATAAGTCCTTACATATTTACAAATAAGACATTTTTCTAGAATACTCGACATGTCAAGAATATTTCAAGGACCTTCCATGTAAATTTATGATATTTTATGATTTACTACATGATATTTCTACATTTCTCTAGAATCTTCCATAAGTGTCAACATGTTTCTCATGTAAGCTTGCTCATGACAAAAAGTGTGCCATATGGTGCTTATGTAGTATGATGACGTGACACTTATTCAAATTTTGGATGTCCATTTACCTAGTCACAAGTAGTAAATGGAATACAAAATTCAGTTTATAACTTTTAAAGGTTGTTTCTTTGTGCATTTGGTCATATGCTTATTTAACATTTCTTATTCTATAGTTCCATTGGAATTGATGCTCTTAGAGGATAAGAATAGGAAATTAGTGAAATTGAATGTTATTTTCTTATGTAAAAAGAAAACGAAAAGAGAGGAGATGATATGGTTACTAGCTTGATGATAATATTATATGAAGCTAAACTTTCTTTCTGAAAAAATAAAAATAATAATATTCATAAAGTAAGAAATTTGATGTTAGATTTTAACATTTTAACTTATGACTCTAATACGAAAATAAGAGAAAAAGAAAGAAAAGGAAGCGGAAAAATATTGCATTTAGGATTTCAAAATTCAAAATAGGTCAAAGTAGAGGTTCTTTTCTTTATAAAAATATCTAAAATCACCCATTGACCGTAATAAATATATTTATCTTTTTACCTTATTTGGCCAACCATTGTTACCAATTTTTTTTCAAAATATTCTTACTCATCTAAATTTATGTCATCTAATTCAGGGTACTTTTTTTAATCATTTTTCCTAAATTTAATAACCTGATCTGATGACTAGCATTTACTAGATCTTATTGCTTTCAATTTTGTAAACATATGATTTTCGTTCGTCTCTCATTTTTTTTTAACGCTATTCTAGAGTTACATGGTTGAGATTAATCTTAGTATTTTTACTCTCTTTTTCATTTTAATAGGTTTAATTTGAAAATTGAAAATCACACACAAAGAAGACGTTTGTTTAGAATATATAT
>JAJOOH010025969.1:0-11977 GCA_029582605.1 Solanum gracilifrons
GGCTCGGATAATTATGTATCTATGTAGGCTTTGAAGGGAGGGATAAGAGAGTGAGTTGTGTTAGCAACAAAATTTGGGGTTGTTTTAGCATCAGATGAAAAGAGATGAGCATAGAGGAAACATAGAAGTGCACTATGATCCAGCCTATGTAAGGGCAGTGTGTGAGGCTAGCTCAAAGGGAGGAGGATTGCCCAAGCCTTACAAGGAGTCCACCCATCTCATTAACCACCGATGTGGGACTTTTGTCAATCTTTAACACCCCACCTCACGCCCAGTGCTTAGCATCTGGTGCATGGGCAATTTTGATTTTGGGGGCCCCAACATTGGGTGAGACGGCCCCTGCTCTGATACCATGACAAAATCTCAATTTACATCTATGAATAGAGAGAACTGATTTAGGGGAAATAGGGAGAAACGAAAGAGATGATATTCACTGATCTTTCCTAGTTAAGTTGATATTATGAATTAAGTTTTGAACTATTACAGTTCTTTGTTTAATTTAATTAAGTTATTGATTTCTTACGTTATAAGTGAGGAATATTATTCCTACCTCGCAGCATCTGGCATAATGCTGCTTTAGTTCCAATGTTGGCATCTGCTGGAGTTTGTAACTTAATTGTAGGAGTGTTGTAACTGCTAGATAGATCTAACAATCATCGACCCAAACCAATTAATTTGGTAAAGGAGTTCAAACCTCTAGTAAACTTATCTTCTATGTGCATATATAATTCTAGTTCCTCTGTTTGTGTCACCGATCTTAAACATATGGAATAAGCTACCTTGATATTTGTCGTTATTAAGATTTGAACGGTAGTTTCCAAGGTTTGCAACAATGCCCTTTGGCTCGGATAATTATGTATCTATGTAGGCTTTGAAGGGAGGGATAAGAAAGTGAGTTGTGTTAGCAACAAAATTTGGGGTTGTTTTAGCATCAGATGATAAGAGATGAGCATAGAGGAAACAGAGAAGTGCACTATGATCCAGCCTATGTAAGGGCAGTGTGTGAGGCTAGCTTAAAACGACTTGATGTTGACTGTATAAATTTTTACTCTCGAAATGTCTTTTCACTCTTAAAGTTTAATTTGATTCATAGATTTTTCAAATAGCATATTGCAGCAGCTAATGTCATCCTGCATACTTGGTATAAGTTATTCGGTAAAATAACAATAAAATTTATAATTATACCAGATTGTGTTTGCAGTGTACTTAATATAGCCTTCACTCTATAGTTTGCAAAACTCTTATCACCCTCATTTGAATTTACATGAGCGTATTATCAATTCCTCGCACGGTCATATTATAGACAAACATAAAGCAGGAGCACTCTAATGATTACAGGACCCATTTGTTTAAGGGATTTCAAGATTAACTTCAAGTCATCGATCTGTTATTAGAAAGTCTGTATTGGAAGTTCTGTTCAACATCTTGTCTGCACCCATCTCTAATAGGTGATTTACATGATGTATCAGAACGTTAAGTGATGTATTCAAAATCGAGATGTGTGTATCGAGACAATTGATGCTTGTGTCACTTTTAGAACTAGGAATTCCTTAGGACCAGAAGGCTTTAGTGTTTAAATTTGTACTTTGGGTGGTAGAATAACATCCACTTAAACATCCGGAAGAATTTACCATATACTCTCGTCAGAAATAAGATATATTGAAACTTCATATGTGTTTTGTAAGTTATCTTTCTTGCAGTATATTGAGCAATATTCGTATTAACTCATGTAGTATTTTCTCACAATAGTCAAATCATGCCTTTTCTTTTCCCCTGCATGCCTTCATGTAGTTCAAATTAACACCATATTGATTTCTAATGTCACGTTGTATATCGGCTGGAGTATAATATATTGTTTGGTATGAGTATGTGGAATCATAAAATTACACTTACATAGCTCTTTGTACTAAATTGTTATTCCCTAATTTGCTAAAACTAGCAAGGTAGCAGGCAATTGTAAACCACTTTCAATTTGCTAAAACTAGCAAAGTAGCAGGCAATTAAAGAGGTGTCATCAATTTTTTTTTAAGATGTATGCTAGCAGCTCTTATTCATATGACCATGAACAAGAGCTTTGTCATCAACATTTCAAGATAGCAATTTCGTATAATCAGGAAGTGAATAGTCTTATCCAAATGACATCTGATAGATATACATGATATAAGTTTTAACAGACAACAAATGTTACACAAAACGAAAAAGAAAAATCCAAACATGAGATTCAACACATTAACTATAAAAAACAGAGTAAAGTAAACATAAAAACTATAGTCAACTATGTTTTAGAAGAAGAAGCTAGATATAAAATTTAAGAAATAAACTTGAAAAGCTAAGTTGCTTGTGGAATATTTCAGCATGTTTGCCTATTGTGATCTTGTTGTCCACACAACCCACATGTAATTCTTGATTTCTTTCGCCTTGATTCACCACTATTTTTGTGTCGTATCTTTTGTGGCCTGCCAGGTTTGATTTTTCCTTTGGGTGGTAGCACAATATCCGCTATGACATCTGGAGGAATTTCCCATATACTCTCATCAGGAATAGGATACACTGGAACTTCATAGGTGTTCAGTAAGTTATTTTTCTTATAGTATATTGAGCAATATTCATATTCATTCATGTAGTATTTTCTCACAATAGCCAAGGCATGCTTACACGACATAACATCCATTTGAAATCGCCTACACGTGCATATCCTTTCACGCATATTGACCACATGTCGTTTTCCGCCATAAAAAACTGTATACAAATATTCTGTTGATGGAGTTACCTACAATTTAAAAATAATTATCAGAGGTAGCACAATCAACGTTTATACAATGTATTAAAAATGATATATCACGAACAAATCACATACTGTCATCCCTTGTGATTCCTTCATTTTCTCCCTCATTAGGTCTTCATATTTTGTGCTGAGTGTTGTGCCTGTTGCAATTGCTTTATTCCTATTTGTATTGTTCCAACGACCAATCATCTTCATCAAGTAATCCAACAAATCATATATAGGAAGATCTCTGGCCTCTTTATCGGCTGCATTCACAGATTCTGCAATATTTGAAGTCATCACCATGAATCTATTGACGTTGGAGTGTGCTATCGACCAGAGACGGATCTATTAAGGCATGTGGGGGTGCCACGCCACCCCGAACTTCGACAGAAACTCTATATATACATAGGTATATATATATAATATTTATATTTATATAAAGCGTGCCACTGACAGAACAAAATTGGCTTGTGGTGCCACGGTAGGAGGGCAACTTTAGAAGGCTGATGTTGCGTGTTCGAATCCCATTTGTACCTATTTTTTTGAGAAAGACATTGTTTGAAGAAAAAGGAAATTGCTGCACACGTTCTTTTAAGAAAAATTAGAGAACTAAAATTAATTTATATCGAAAAGACGAATAATTTAATCAAATATAAAATTAATTTAATCGATAAGTCTATTTGGCACCCACGGAGTCTAAATCCTGGATCCGCCACTGCTATCGACCATCTGTGATAGCCTATATCGAATAAGTACTCTTTCACCCTCTTGTCAATCCTATAAGTCTCAACCATGTATTGATCAAATTCTTCTGTTGTGTATGCGTTAGCCATTGCAAAAATATTTTTCTTAGGATCTTATGGTGCTTCCTGAAATATTTCTTTACATTGCCCCAAAGGTGGTATAAGCATACACAATGAGGCACCCCTGGATACACAACAGAGGTGGAGTTCAGAATGCTTTCATGTCTATCAGATACGATACTCATACCTTCTTTTGTGCCATAAGTCTCTCGGATCCTTTCTAGAAACCATTTCCATGATGCATCATTCTCTGAATCGACTACAGCAAAAGCCAATGAGAGTATTTTACCTAATTCAGCGACAAAATACATATATAATGTATTAGACAACAAAATCATGTTTAACTATTTCATAATTTATATTTGGATAATGAGACATTATATATAATAATTCTTACTATGTATATCGTGATTAAGATAGCATTTCTGGAAAAAATTAACTTAACTCGTTGTTTAAATAATAGATGTTCAATTGTAACTAACCTGCTGCATCTTGTGTGCAAGCTGTCAAAATTGTACCCCTGTATGCTGCCTTTAAGAACCTACCATCAACAACAATGGGCATGCAATATTCCCATCCTCTAATTGAGGCGTAAAGAGCTACATAGGCATATAAAAAACGTCCATCCTCTGCTTTTTCTAATCTTGTAACAGACCCAGAATTTGTATGCCTCACCATGTACAAGTAACTAGGCAACTTTCTGTACGAATCTCTAGGTTTACCTCTTAATATCTCTAGTGCCTTTTCTTTTGCCCTCCATGCCTTCATGTAGTTCAAATCAACACCATATTGCTTTCTAATGTCGCGTTGTATATCGGCTGGAGTATATATTGTCTTGGGATCATCGACATTGCTCGTTATCAATCCTCCAACAAACTTTGAAGTAGCATGCCGTTGTGAAAAAAACCTTGATTCATTTCCACATGTGTGAACATTGCAAAATTTTCTTACCTTAAATATACTTGAGTTATTAAGGCCGGAAGACTTAAAATACCATGAGCACTGATCATCAACACATACAAGATAATACCTTCAAAATTGAATGGTATCATATTGTAATTGTAACATATTATGACTAAGACATAAGAAAGATGCTTGAGTAGATTATAAATGTTTTAACTTGAGAAGTTCTATGTGCAAGTTATTTTTCAGTACAATATGGTGTCACCTATAAAGGATGAGTTTCTCCAACTAAAATTTCTATATGTATTATGCTGGTATATATGGTTATTAGATATATGAAAAAGAAACTAAACTTGAGTTTGGTAAAATTGAAAAAAACATGTTAGTCCAATGAAAGTATGATTTTCTGGTTTTGTTAACATTAAATTACTATTAAGAAATTTTAGTTTGCAACGAGAGACAATACATTGGTGCTTTTCATTTATCACATACTTGTACCTGACCAAATGTTAATTACCTTTTATAGTAGGCGAGGAAAGTTAAGTACAAAACAATACCTTATCAAACACATTAATGCAAGCACATATTATGAATAAGACACAAGGAATTTGCTTGAAGGTAAACGCTGGACAAATCGATCAATACGCTCTCAACATTTCGATACCATATTAAACTAATATAGTTGTAGTATATAATACTTGGTATATAGCATATTTCTTAACTAGGATTTGGACGATCTTGGTTTTATCAGTATATACTAGTTTTCTATTTGTACTGATGTGCATTGGTTATTTTTATACAGAGTATTTGAAATATAGCGAAAGAAGATTCTTCATCTGAATTGAAACTTTGTTATACCAAGTATTTTATACTCGAATATACTTTATACCAAGTATAATATATTAATAGTTTAACATACGAAGAATTATATACTAAATGTTAAAGATACCAAGTATTAGCTACTTAAAGTTTAAGATATCAAGTACTCTATACTAAAAGTTTAAGCTACCAAGTATTATATGCTAAAATTTTAAGTATGGTGACAACAAGCACAATAACAAGTAATAATAAGAATTTGATGCCAACTTATAAAAACAATTGTTTCCATTAGTTGAAGATCATTTATTACCTCGTCGAACGCTTAACTTCAAATTGAAAATGTTTAAGATACCATAGTATTATATACTAGAATATGCTTTATACCAAGTATTATATACTAAATGTTAAGATACCAAGCGATGACAACAAACGCAATAACAAGTAATAATATGAATTTGACACCAAATTATAAAAACACTTGTTACCATTAGTTGAAGTTCATATATTACCTTGTCGAACTTGAACGCTTAACTTTGAACTGGAAATTTTCCTTGATGGCAATGTGATTTACAACATCTTGGAGTATCTCCTTTTTCATATACAACTGACCTTCTTTAATGTATTTATGAAATCTGTTGTCAATTATACCATCCTCGTCAATTTCTATTTCATCACGGGAGTAGTTTCCATGTATTGGTATAAGTGATTGAGTGAGTTCAACACGTTGTACCAATTGCATATCCTGGCTAGAATTTGAAGTTGAATTATTAGGAATCGAATTTGACAAAATTTCATCACAATTTCTCTCCTTCAATGTTATACACAGAGGAAAATCAGTGAAGCAACTTTTTCTCTTCAAATCCAAGTACCATCTCAAGCTCCTATCGTTGTATATCTTCATTGGAGTATAATTCTGCTTCACGGAATATTTAATTTCAATTGTATCCATAGAAGCATAAATACCAAGTATCTTTGTTATTTCATCAAGAATGGTATCCAAGTTCGAACTCTCTTTTAGTGTCAAGCCATCAACTATGAAATTGTGTTCATTATCCCATCCACCGCTGTGTTGAACCAAAATTACAATTTCTTCTTCCATGACAGAAATTTAGATTGGTTAATATGAGTATTTTTAGATTGAGAAAAAAAAAACTCGTAGTAAATAATCGTTCGCTTTATATGTAGAAGGAAGGGATCATCGATGTATTAGAATTCTTATAGAAAAAAGGTAGTTATTGTTAGCATAAATAAAGGAACTGCAGAGTTTGTGGTACCTTGAATCTCTACTTTTATCTTATCCATGATCTATTCAGAATGTAAAAAGGCTATAGAAGTAAATATTAAATATGTCATAATTGTTATTCACTGAATAAGGCCATATATATGTAATTATTTATAAAAAAGGGTCTACTTATGTGGGAAAAACGGACAAAGAGGCTGGGCTACGGTATTGGGGTTGTGGGCTGCTGAAGATTTGAATGAACGGTCCAACTAATTGCAATTATTGCCAACCAAAGTTTAAGGGATAGCCAAATTGATTTAGTTAGTGAATTCAGCTAAAATTAAATAAAATGAATTAATATTAATTAATTAACGAGTTTCTTAATCTTAACGACATAAAATAATTAACTAAATTATAAACTAACTAATTTAAAAATATAAACGATTACTTAAACCAAACTAATTGACAAAATATTAACTAAAACTAAAAATTTTTTGAGACAATTTCGAATATTCATAAAATATACTAATTATATACATAGCTATTTAAGACATATATATTATTTAAAAATTATAAAAAAGTGACAAAACTATTTAAAATAACTTGAAAAATATTTTGAATTTTATAGAGTTAATTATTTTAAATCGCTTGGAATTTAAGAAGCTTGATGATTAATATATATTGTGGAGGTCCAAAATTGGGTGTCAACACCAGGAACCACAAAACCCTAGGGTTGTTCCATGTAAATTTCTTCCTCCGATTCTCCATTTAAGAAAGTTGTTTTCACATTTATTTGATGAATTTGGAGGTCATATACCGCAACTAATAATATTAACATCCGAATGGATGTAATTCTAGTTATTGACGAGTATATATCAACAAGATCAAGACCTTGTTTTTGTCTAAAGCCTTTGACAAAAAGTCTTGCTTTATATTTGTCAACAATTCCATCGATTTTCATTTTCCTTCTGAAGATTCACTTTGAACCGAAAGTTTTATTTTCTTGAAGAAGATCAATTAACTTCCAATATGGTTGCTCAAGATTGCATCAATCTCACTATTGACACCATCTTTCCAGAAGGATGAGTCTACAGAAGACACAAGAAATGTTACAAAATCATATTCGAAGGAAATAGATGTCCTTTGACATTTACTATGCCTCTGAATCTCTTTATTAAGTACATTCTCTTTTTTTCTTTCCAAGGTCTTTTAGACCCTTCACTAGACTACTCAAGTCTAATTTTACAGTCCACAATCATAGGTCCTATTTTAATCCTTTTAGAAATAGCAACTTAGACTTTTGCTAGGCACCCCCACACTCTAAAGTATTTCAAATTTGATTTCCTTCCTTTCCATTCCTCGTATGGAATAGATTGTGTCCTGAACAAACAAAATAGCTTTCTTTCTGAAAAGACAACTTTTTGTTGTTCCCTTTTGCAGTAAGGATAGTTCTTCCACACAAGTCTTGTGATAAACCTGAACTTATAAGTAATTCAACCATCATTTTCTTCAAAGTTATGTTATTTTTTTCCATTCTGTAATTCCATTAGATTTAGGTGAATAGGACAGTACTTTGATGGATAAATCCATTTTCCAAACATATTTATGCAAAAGGAAATTTATATTCTCCATCCCTCTCACTTCTTATCTTTTTCCCAACTGATTTTCAACTTCAATATTATATTGTCTAGACATTTCTATTGCTTCATCCTTACCATTCAGCAAATAGACATAGTTGTTTCCAATGCAATTGTCGATGAAAGTTATGAGATACTTTTTTTCACCACTAGATGGTGTTGACTTAGTATCACAAACGTCAGAGTAAATCAACTCTAAGGGATTAGAATTCCTTTCAACAGATTTATAAGAATGTTCAGCATATTTAGATTCCACACAAACTTGACATTTTTATTTATTGCACTCAAAGTTAGACAAAACTTCTAAGTTGATCAGTTTTCCTTACAAGGTTTTGTAATTGACATGCCCCAAGTGTTCATGTCACAAACAGTTTGACTCAAACAAGTTGGAACAAATAAAAATATTGAGTTTGAAAAGCTTTCCGCGAGGTAGCACCTTGTCAAATGTCCTTTTCGGAAGGACATTTCCATAACTTTCAATTGGATTGTTATAAAACTACCCTTAAACATAGTTTCATCGGGTCCAATAAAGGCAATATAGTCCAAATGCTTCTTTTACAAAACATGACAAATGACTATTCACCAACATTCATGTTTATACAAATAGTTATATTTAATAGACGTATCTTTTCATGAAAAGTCACAACATTTTAAGTGACATTTTTTCATAAAAGAACTCAATCATTTTGAACACGTATACATATAATTTGGTAGTTACATACTAGTCATACCATATACTAGTAAAAGAGAAACTCAATTACCACAATATCAAATATATTCCAAGAATTTTGTGGGTCTAACATAATACAAAAGTATCATCGAATTTCATATCTTATGCTCCAAATTTAAATTAGACACTAATTCTAATTTTATCTTTGTCATAAGCATAGAACTGATCTCAAAAATATTTTTCAAGTATTTAAAAATAGTTTTTCCACATATGTTTTTTCTCATGCTATCAAAGTGTCATTGGCAACATGAAACCTCTTTTGAAAATATTATTCTACAAAAGTATTATAGTGCTTCAATTCTCTTTGACAATCTTTAAACAATGTCAAAGTTCATTCCATAGAGGCACAAAATCACAAACTCTAAGTCACTGGTATTTTTTCCTTTATCACAGATAGATATACCACTTAGTATTTAGAATACTAACAATAAAGACAAAAAATTTTGTACAATTTGTTTCTATATAACAATGAAGTTTATAGAAAGTCAAAAGTACAACATTGACTTGTTATGTGAAGGTTTCATATTCTTCAAACCAATAGCATAGTCTAATTTATCCAGAGTAAAAAACTGCTAAAGTTTTTAGTCTACAAAAATCAGACACAATCAAATTTCACATGGAGTACAAAACTACAAATTTTTTTTTTTTAGTCTCCAAATAGAATGAAACATATTCTTAAATTATCACATAAATATGATTTTCTTTTCGAATAGCCTTCCAACCATGACATTTTGACATACTATTTTATCAAACAAAAATGTGCATCTTGTTTTATTAAGAGAATATATTTTACTGATTTTATGAGTTGCCACTTAATATTTAAAAAAAATAAAAAAAACTATTTCTTCAAAAGACAAACATATTTAATGAAAATATTAAAAGGAGTTCGAGATTCATATTAGCATTTCGGGAAGAGTTTGAAAGCACCCAAAATGCCCGCTAATATGCGATTATCCGGCAATTAACTATTTGGTTAAATTTATTTGACTTAACTTGAATTGAACAATTTTATAGTTAGGACCATTTTAAGGGTGAAACAGGGAAATATTAAGACACTATATCAGTTAAATACTTTGAAAAATTAAATTTTAAGGTAAAGGGAATTGAGTTCTTAAATGATCGATTTTTAGAAGATTGATTTAGAATAGCTGTCTGTCGGGAAAATTAAATCGTAATAACCTTAAGATTAACTGCAAGTAATGGCAGGTAAACAAATATAAAATGATAAAGTAAAGAGGAAAATTTGGACCCAAGTCTGGTTTCCTATCGGCCTGAACCAATACTTGGGCCTGTTTTCATTTTGGGCCTTTGGCCCAATTTTTGCCACCTTTGTACCTGTCCTAAACTAAATTGGATTTTATTTCTTTGGGCCCATCTTCCACCTATCCTAAATTCTAACAAGATAATAATAAATAAAATGACAAAGGCTTAGTCCCTAAATAACAAAATACAATTTTTAAAAATAAAGAGCGAGCCTATGGCCCAATATTTCAATTCTCTAAACTGCTTCATTCTTTCAACTCCTGGATCTATACGTCGATATTCACAGTTGGCTGACTCGAGTTGAAATAGAATTGGGCCTCCATGGCCCAAAGAAAAATGCAAAGATAGAGTTCGCGAGGACCCGGATAGATTTCACATGCAAACACAAACAAATACAATGTAAGTAACAACTCAATGGCTTAATATAAGAAAGTAGTGAAATAAAATAAATGCTACCGCTTGAATATCATCAAAGGCATTGAGCGATTTTTAATTAGTAGTTATAATTATATCAAGAATCAAGTAAGGTAGACATGATAAATATAATGATGCGTTAGAAGTAGTGATCAGCCCACAACCACAAATTAATACCGACCAAATTAGAATGCAAAATCATAAGGCATCAAAGAATGAACAAACTTAGAAAAATTTCAGGCTAGAAAATAAAAAAAATAAAATAAAAAAAATAAAAAAAATAAAAAAATAAAAATAAGAACTCTTGTCAAAGTTCACAATAAAACAACTCAGAAACTGACTCCGAGGTTAAAGCTAATTCTAAACTCCACTTAATAAAAAGATCATACTAGTAATGCACGAAATTAAGGCAACAATTTAGAGTAAAAGAGACTACAACCAAAATCTGTAAAGAGCAAAATAGCAAGATCTCGCATTTTATGAAATTTATATATCTGAAACATGTTGATCTAAATATGACTTTTAGCTAAAGGGAATCAAATCAAGCTACTATATTAGAAGTAAAAATAAAACCCAATAAGTAAACATGTACCCAAATAAATATATTAAAGATCAAAATAGATATGCTAAAGTCCAACATTAAACTAAAACATAAAAAATAATCACACATTATGGGCATGATTGGTAAACAGTGACCATACTTCAAAAAAAATAATTTCATTTTTTCGCAAAGTAATCGGCCTAGAGAAATGGCAGAAAGAAATCGATTGGACAACCTGGAAATGCTAATATCACATACAAATCCATATCAACTAGCTTTAAGATTCTTCAAAGAGAAACAACAAACTTGATCAAGTAACTACTGGCAAATTCGCAAAGAAGACTTGAAGCTACTAATCCTCACACTTTAAAGTAACAGAAAGGGTAGACGCGGGAATCGAACTAATAATAAACAAGCAGTACTTCAATCACCCTAATAAATGTCCAGTTGAACGAGAAGCAAGAAAATAAAACCATGGAGGCGAGATCAATAAACACGAAAATCCAAAGAAAATCTAGAATTCTTCCGCTTAGAATTATGCAAAGGGCCCTTCTATGTCTTAATCAACCAAAGGCACCAACTAGAACTCGAACAACTACTCATCAACCATAGACAAACAAACTAGCAAGCAACAAAGATATTCAAAGGGGAAAGGAAAAGAGGGATAGAAAGTTTCGGTTCGCAAACACGATACCCACTGAAACGAGCTAAGGTCAAAACAAAAATTACCTGTTGGGGAGCAGCGAAGCAGGGGCAGTAACGAGCTGGCCACGAAGACGATTCCACCACCAAAGCGAGATTACTAGGACTCCTATGAACGAAGCAAGGGAACCACACTATGATCACACTAATCTATTCTTTGTTTCGAATGTGTTTCG
>JAJOOH010025970.1:0-10416 GCA_029582605.1 Solanum gracilifrons
GCAAGCTTCCCGACTTTCCCCTTCACGTTACCAACTCTAAACTCTCCAACTTCAAGGGTTTCATCCTCCAATCACTCAGAACATAAAATCCCTCAACATTCAATAGAATCCAACTCCAAAAACACAACCCAATCATGTCCCACAACCAACAATAATTCCAACAACAACAACAACTAACAACTTTAACAACTTTAACAACTTCAACAACTTCAACAACTTCAACCACAACAACTAACAACTTTATCAACAAAGCCAATCCTTTCTTAATGAATAAAAGGGGCTAGGTGTGTGGGGGGGTAATGATCACCCAACGCTAAAAGCTCACATACCTTGGTAGGGATCACCCCCGACGAAAATCCACGATGATCTTGACGGAATTTGCTTGATCTTCCTTTTTCTTCTCTCCTTCTTCTCCTTCTTCTCTTCTTCCTCTCTTCTTCTCTTCTTCTTCTCTTCTTCACTCTCAAGCCCTAGCCTTCACTCTCTTAAAAAAAGAACAAAATGATCTAAAGATCAGCCCTATACAACAATATAATCCCAAAAGAATTGGCTAGGGAAAAGACTAAAATGCCCTTAATGATTCCCGGACGGATTTCCTTGTCAACTGCCCAACTTTCCAAGGGGATATCTCACTCATACAAACTCTGAATCGAGCAAACTCAGTGGCGTTGGAAAGATCGTTCCATGAACTTTACAACAATAACCGGAACTCCGCCTAACTCATCCTGAGCTAGAATTTATGGCTGTTCAAAGTTGGCCAAAAATTCACATTTTCCATACTTAGCCAATTTTCCAAATTTTCAAATCCTTTCCAAAAATGAAAATTTTCAAATTCTAAGCCTCTTCTTAGCTATTTCAAATTGTCGGATGTTACAAGACAATCCACTCAATGCGTCCAGAATTTTATTGATTTGACTTAAGATAATTAAAAATTGGATCGATCTCAACCCATCCAAGCCTTAACCCATTTTTAAAGGATCTTCAATTGACCCAAATTAAATCTCCAATTCAACCAATTTTAATATTCTTTTTTTGCATTGGTGCAATGTATATTCTCATGTTAAATGTATGACTTGCTATCCACTTTATATCTTCTAGAATTTATCTATCCATACTTTCCATTTGTAAATAATAATTTTGCTTTTATGGGATCAATATAATTGAAAGAAATTAAATTGTATTTTTTCATAGAATATATATTGAGTGAGTCATCTTAAACATATGTTTATTTGGTTGGTATGATGTTTAATGACTTTTCACTTCAAAATCAAGAATTTATTTTTTTATTTTCTTAAATTGGAATTTAAATTATGCTTACAAAAGGTAAACACCAATATCAGCTCGATTTTTTTTTTGTCAACAACCAACATCTTCTTTATTCAAACTTCAATCTTTACACCAAGTAGAAAGCAGTAAAAATTAACACTTGTATCTTTCCTAAATTTCTTTGTACCCATGTCCTCCCTAAATAATCTAAAAAATGGTGTTTACTACGTACTCTAGTGATTTTTCATCATTCTTTGTGTGTTTTGAATAGCAGCAATTGCCGTCTCTACGGAGGCTAAATCTAAGTTGCTCCAAAAGCCTGAAGAGAACACCAGATTTCAAGGGGATGCCAAACTTGGAGTATTTGTATCTAGGGGAATGTACGAATCTTGAAGAGGTTCACTATTCCTTGGGATGTTCCAGAAAACTGATCCACTTAAATTTGAATTATTGTGAAAGACTTAAGAGGTTTCCATATGTTAATGTGGAATCTCTTGAATCTCTGAATCTAAGCTTCTGCTATAGTTTAAAGAAATTTCCAGAAATCCTCGGAAGAATGAAGCCGGAGTTAGAGATTAAGATGTCAGACTCTGGGATAAGGGAACTGCCATTATGTATCATTCATCCCCAAGCTCATCTTATAGAGCTACATTTGAATGGCATGAAATATCTTGTAGCTCTTCCAAGCAGCATTTGTAAGTTGAAAGGTTTGGTGAAGCTAGATGTGTCGAACTGCGCAAAACTTGAAAGCTTGCCAGAAGAGATAGGTGATTTAGGAAAATTGGAGCAGCTTGAGGCCAACTATACTCTAATCTCACGACCTCCGTCTTCCATTGTCTGGTTGAACAAGCTTAAATTATTGAATTTTACAAAAGTAAAATCAGAAGATAGATTGTTCTTTGTGTTCCCTCAGGTGAGTGAAGGGTTACTCTCATTGGAATATCTGGATCTCAGTTACTGCAATATAAAAGATGGAGGACTTCCGGAAGACATTGGATCCTTATCCTCTTTGAAAGTGTTGCATCTCAGGGGAAATAATTTTGAGTATTTGCCTCAAAGCATAGCCCAACTTGGTGCTCTTGAATACTTGTTATTATCAGATTGCAAGAGGCTTACACAGCTGCCAGAATTTCCACAGCAATTAGACACAATAGATGCAGATTGGAGCAATGATTTGATCTGTAATTCATTGTTTCAGAATATCTCATTATTGCAGCATGACATGTCTGTTTCAGATTCCTTGTCACTAAGAGTGTTTACGAGTAAGGTGTTGACATGGAATATTCCAAGTTGGTTCGACTATCAGGGAATGGGTACAAGTGTATCAGTCAATTTGCCTGAGAATTGGTATGAATCAGATAAGTTCTTGGGATTTGCTGTATGTTACTTTGGCAAATTTATTGATGACTTCACAGCTCATTTGATTCCCTTATGTGATGATGGGATGTCGTCGATGACCCAGAAATTTTCCTTATCCAACCATTTAGAATATATTAATAACGATACTATTAAATTTTTGTTGGTACCTCTTGGTGGCTTATGGGATGCATCTAATGCAAATGAAAAAACACCAAATGACTATGGGTGCATTGAGTTAGATGATTTTAAAGTAGAAGATTTTTTTAAAGAAACAGATTTTTTTGGAGTAACAGATGATTTTGAAGTAACAGATGATTTTGAAGTAACAGATGATTTTGAAGGACCAGATGATTTTGAAGTAACGCAGGAAGTAACAGAGGATTTTGAAGTAACAGAGGATTTTAAACTAAAAGATTATTTTCCAGGAAGGAGGAAATTTGGAGTTCGTTTGCTGTATAAAGATGAATCTGAGCTTTGCATTGGGATAAGGAAGAGCAGATATGAAGAAGAGGCAAGTTGCTCCTCTTCTAAGAAACAAAGGCAACTCTTGCAGCTTGGGATTACAGATTAAATATTGGAATTATTGAGTTTGATTCTCCTCAATAATTCATGATTTCGGATTAGTTTGTTACAACAAACTGGGAACATGTTTTCTGAGAAACAACTTGGGTATGCAAAAATTCATTCTTATTAAATTTCATTTCGAAATATAATCACGTTTTCAATTTTCTGACAAATAGATAAATTGCAGATGAATGGCAAGATAACTTTGCCAAAACAGGTGGATAAAAGAAGCTTCAGAATCCAATGTAGCTCCAACGCTCAAATAATTTCTCCCCAACCATCAAGTTCTGCTGAAGAAGTGTAGTTCAAATAGGAGTTATCTTATGTTTGTTTGTAAAAGCAAGCTAAGCTAAGGTGGAAAACGACAAGTGAGGTTTGCTGACAGGATAGCATAAGTTTGAGGGAGAAACTAAGTGAGAGTGAGAGAGGGAAACAAATATGTGATGTTGGATTAGACCACATAAATCCTTCTTGTGTGATTCAATCTAGTTCAGCAGCTCATATGTTTTTATTGTACTAGTTTCACGGCACGTGTGTATCGTATCACATACTATACGATGTTGTAAAATGGAAATAATATTACTAAATTGAAGCTTTTTAGTAAATGATTATAATTGAAAGAACATAGAAAAGTGATTTTAAATAATTATTACAGATTGTCATAGAGTTACTTGTCTTTTTAGATCAAAATGACCGGATATCATTAATTGGTACATTTCAAAATACATTCAAAGTTTAAATATGGGAAGAAAGTGACATTTCTTTAGCAGTATTATATTTTGTTTTACTCAATTTTGTAAACAAATTTAACCAACATAATAGAAAAAGAAATATCAATATAAAAAAGGTCACCAATAGTCTTTCCTTTTAAGGTTATGACCAAAAATTATGGATACCATTTAAGTACAATTTTTCTTTCAAATATTCATGCTTGAAATTTAGTATGTGCATAACCATTACCATAAATATTTCAATATTTTATCTTTATACGTAATATATATTTTTTAGAAAATAGTTTTACGAGTAAGGGTATCATAGAGAGGTAATTTTACGAAAAAAGGGTACTTCTATGGTGAATGTCAACACTGTTATAAGTAGAATGTTATAAAGATAAAAAAATATATAACATCAAAAATTAGTTCTAAAGAAAATTAGGTTGTTAAAGGGAAATGTTGTTATAATGTATGTCAAATATTTAGCTTGACCAATTCTTTGTTATATATATATTTTTCAGTAGCATAATTTAATGTTAATATATGAACAACATCACCTATAATAAAAAAAATATTTCATTTCTTTAAGTTTCTACCTTATCTTTATGGAATTGTAGTCTTCTCCTTTTTTCTACCGCCTACATATTATATAGTTGTTGTGTAATGAAAGTATCTAGTATCTAGTATATTATAGAAGTTGTATCGTAACATAAAACATTAAAAAATTTCAATTAAAAAAATTGATAGATGAATAAAATTTAATGTATTATTTATAGAATCTTTAATTTGATTTAAGATCACTTTATAACCAATCTCTATTTTCTTATCTAATTTTATATAGCTAGCAAGGAGTGTATCTTGTGACATAATATTTTCTTACTTTAAAATAAACACAAAATAATAGGAAATTCATACTTAATTTTTTTTATACTCAATATAAATATACAAAAAGGAAAAAATATATATGGAACACAATTCATAGCAAATGAAGAAGGAAGACAAAAAATATATGTTCATGCTATATTAACTCTAGTGTTCAATTTGATTGAAATCTTGTCACCAAACACTTTACTTTCTCTGTTCATTTTTACTTACATATCTATTAAAAAATATTTTTTTATCATGGCAATATAATCATATTATAAGTAAAAGTGAAAATCTATTTTTGAAATAGTGGACTTACCATCAAAACTAATAACTCAATGGGTGAAATGGTAAGATGAAAAGTGATGATGACCTCGTCTACTTTATTGTTTTCATGTGGGCTACGATTGTCATTATATTGTGAATGATTTTTGAGCATGTGAGAATTGTTGAATTGCTAAAATAAACAAAGCTTCCTCAATTGAGTATCAACACAAAGGAACTTGACGTCCTCCCTTTCATTTCAAGTTACTCTCTTTATTTATGCATCTACATCACAAGAAAAATTGTTAACAAAAACAAATGAATTTAGACTACATCATGTTAACTACATAAATTGGAACATTACATACTAATGTATATTTTAAGAAAAAAAGTAATTATTATATCATCAAAATAATTTTCCTCAAGTACTCAAGGTTATGGAATATATCCTCTTAGGGTAGAACAACTTATTTCATCAGAATAGTGGTACCTCATATTCCGCTAAACTTCAAACTCACTCAATGACAATAAATCACACAATTTTTTTTTAAAATGTAAGAAGAAGAAGAGTATAAGATTAAAAAAAATTGTGGTTGAAAAATGAGAGGAAGCCCCTCTATTTATAGTCAACAAAAGGTAATATGAACAGATGTTTTTTGTGTCTTATCTGAAAAGTCATGACTTTTCCAAGAAGTCACAACCCTTAAGAAAAGTCACAATTTATTGAAAAAGTCACAACATTTTGTAAAAGCCACAACTCATCGAAAAATCGCAACCTTTGAAAAAAGGCATAACTTATCAGAAAAGTCACAACTCATCGAAAAAGTCACAACCTAAGTTAGAGATATTATAGTACTTTAATATTCAAGTTAGGAGTTCATGCTTTTAAGGTAACTTGTTTTTGGACACGTGTGTTGCACGTGATTACCAATTCCAAAAATATATGTTATAGTAAATAGTACTGCTTATTTAAGCGAAGATTTGAATAATAAGTTTAGCAAAAAATAGTATTGCAGATTCTTTTGTGAATGTTCAATGTGGATCGTCATATATATCTCTTATTCACGCAAACCTATGAAGATGATCAATGATAATTTTTATTAGTTAAATGCAATAATGTATATATTTATTTCAATTTGATGAGGTTCAATCATATAATTAGTCTTATCTCACTAATATTACCTTATAGACATTAATATTTGCTTTTGTATTTTTCTTGTCATCTAACCATATGTTCTTTGCATGTGTATTCCACGTTAAATTGTTTAGATGTCATATGAACATGTGAAGAGAACAACTACATTTTATATATTCACATATTTTCACATTTGTTGTGAGTTTTTTTTTTTAAAACTAGGAACATTTTAAAATAATATATTTTGAAGTTAGAAGATCTTGTTAACTTTATAATACATTTGTGACATATAATACTCTAATTTAAATACAAATACCTACCCAAATAAAAATAAATATTTGCATTAATGAAAATATTTATCTCATAAAATTAACTATTAATAAAAATTAAACTAATACAAACTTCAACTAGCATTAGTACAAGTCATATGAACTTTTCTTCGTCTAAAATACTGAAATACTAAGAAATAGTAAATAAGTAAACAAAAGGGCAATGTTTATATAATAATAACTATGTTGAAGCAAACTTCCTGAGAGTCTAAATCACATAAGTAGCATTGGTAAATAAAGTCATTCTTTTGTCTTGAGCATCAAAAACAAATCATGACAATTCTCTAAATTTTGAAAAAGATATTCAGAAGCATATATCTACATTACAAGAGAAATTGTTAACAAAAACAAATGAATTTAGTGTACATCATGTTAACTTCATATATTGGAACATTATATACTAATGTATATATTAAGAAAAAAAATTATATCATCAAAATTATTTTCCTCAAGTACTCGAAATTATGGAATATACCATCTTAGGATAGAACGACCTACTTCATCAGAATTGTGGTACCTCATATTCCGCTAAACTTCGAACTCACTCAACGACAATAAATCACAAAAAAAATTTAAAATGCAAGAAAAGAAGAGTAGAAGATTAAAAAAATTGTGGTTAAAAAAATGAGAGGAAGCCCCTCTATTTATATTCAACAAAGGGTAGTATGAACAAATGTTTTTTGTGTCTTATCTGAAAAGTCATGACCTTTTCCAGAAGTCACAACCCTTTGGAAAAGTCACAACTCTTTGGAAAAGTCACAACTCTTTGAAAAAGTCACAATTTTTTGAAAAAGTCGGAACTCTTTGGAAAAGTCACAACTCATCGAAAAATCACAAACCTTCGAAAAAAGTCACAACTTATCGAAAAAGTCACAACTCATCGAAAAAGTCACAACCTAAGTTAGGAATATTATAGTAATTTAACATTCAAGTTAGGAGTTCATGCTTTTAAGGTAACTAGTCTTGGAAACGTGCGTTGCACATTTGACCCCTACTATTGTATAAATTTTATATAATCCTAACTTTTATAGATCATAAAAATGATCGTAGTTACTAATTAACTTGCAAACATTTCAACTCGGCAAAACATTGATTTCAGCCTCCTTGAAGATTCCAACATGCCTTCTCTCATTGCAAGCTCCATTAGAAGTACTAAGAATTTGTACACATTACATTTTGTTTCGGTAAGCAACAAAAGAATAAATGAGTAATAAAGTGATGAGTGTTATAAAATGAAGCTAAAACTAATAATACTAAAAGATAAAACTAATAGAAATATAGAGACAATTAGAGATGAATGTTTTTTTTTTCTTCCAAGTGGGCCAAAGTCTCTTCATAATGTATACAATGCCACCATTTATAGGATATGATTAAGTACAATCAAAGAGTGTTTTAAACATGACATTAATTTCTTGAGAATGTGGAAAAGATTATACAAGTGTGGAAGATTAATGAGGAGATAGTGGAGGTGCATGTAGTATTAATACACATAATGAATAAAAATTATTAGACCCCGAAATTATTGACTTGCACTTTTAAATAATATATTTACAACAACTCTGTAGTAATTTATTTTTATAATATTTTGCATCTGATAGAGAAATGAAAAGTTTTTCTAAGAGCTTTTACTAATATTATAATTAATTATTTTTACAATATTTTTTGTATTTTATTATATCAAAATAAGTAAGTATCAGATTTTTGTAATTGAAGGAGATGTAATATTTAAATATAATATAGGGGTGTAGGGCAAAATGGTAATCCAACTTTGAGGTTAGGATCTTCCCACTTTTTTTTTTATAGGAATTGTTTTAGATTGAAGGGCAAAATCATTGTTCCTTCAACTTTTCAACTTTGGTTTTTTAAATACTTAATTAATTAGATATTTTATAATGTTTTAATTTAGTATATGGGTAAAATGATAATTCAACTTTGCACTTTCAATCTTTCCACATATATATATGACGATTGTTATAAAGAGAGAGATTTTAGATATACCATACATGCACTATAATAGATATATTTTTTAAAATCATGATAAAAATGTTCAATTTACTCTATCTTACTTATCAATCATATTTTAATAATTTCTTTTATATAAGAAATAACTATAAGAATTAGAATGCTGTGAAAAATAAATAAATAAATTTGTTCTTCGAAAAATTATCGAAGTACACTTTCTTTTGATGGGTTCGAATGATATTTGACCATTCTTTGTCCAACTTTCACATATTAATTAGTGAAAATATATGAATCCAGTGCATTCTTTAATTTATTTCATATACAAATATTTTACTACGTATTTCTTGTCCTTTTTTCTTTTGCATTCTTACTTCAAGCTCTCTACATCAAAATATTAATCAACACAATCTAGCTAGAATAATTTATATGGTAAAAAATTGTGAAAATATAGAGAAACTGATAACTAACTTTCCATCTCCCTCATCATTCTTGCAAGCCGTGAAGAGCTTCAAAATCCAACCACATAGGTAGAAATTAATCGTAAATTTGTGGAAGGAAGAAAATAAAATAGATTGTTAAGAGTGTGTCGATAGGAAAAAGAAGAGAAAACACCTAAAGCCAAACAAAAATCAACAATGATTAGTGATATTGATTAAGAATTTCTTTCTTTTCCCTTGTTTTTTTTGGATCTTTGTCATATTGTTGATTTATGGAAGCAAACAAACTTACAAATTTGTAACTTAACTCTTATTTTGTAAGACTTATGGCGGGGCAAGACTCCTCGCAGGAGAAAGAAGAACAAGAACCAAAACTCAGTCCGACGACGACAAAAATGATGAAGTTCCACAGAATCGTTACAAATCCTATTTTAACTCTAACCTTTCTTCATCTTCCGAGCTCTCTTGTCTATCCTTGATGCTTTTTCAAAGTGAATTTCTCTAATTTACCCTTCTTTTTACCATTGAATCAGTAAAATAATAATCTAAATGGATGTCCATGGACAGGGATGTGGTAGCGGGATAGCAGGGGAAGGGTTTTGGTGGGTGGGTCCGTCGGAATTAGAGATTATTTTAAACTTTTTTTAATAGTAAGTAATTTTATTTTTCCTTCACATTATAATAGTTTTCAAAATAATTTTTTTTATCTAAATAACACATGTCATTATTTAATTTGTCAAATTGTCATGTCACCGCGAGTGTATTTCACTCATATTATACTTTTAGTTGATTGTCTAAAAAATGTTCAAATGGTTCAAATCTGAAGGGGTAGAGGTATTCAATAGGTACAAGCCTCAATTTAGGTGTCTAAGTGAATTATGCGGACAACTTTAAGTGTCTGACGATTACTTAAGCCTTTGAAAAGTATAGGAATTTGAAAAGTATAACTTTAGAAGTCATAAAGATTTCACATAAATGACATATTAAGTTGTTTAAAAATTCAAGAAATGTTACTAATTTCAAGAAATTTAATTGATATATTTATATTAATGTTATATGACTAATTTAATCCTTAAATTTATCGAATCTCAAAATAAATATTAAATGAAAAAATAAATATTTTAAATAATTTCAAGAAAATAAATTAAAAGTTAAAGGGTAATTTCGTAATTCAACTTTTGACTTAGATTCTTCCCACTTTTAGTATAATATAATAATATAATATATAATATAATGTGATGATATGATATGATGATATATGAAATATGATAATATAATAAAAAATTATAATATGATTTATGATATGATGATTAAATTAATATACATATAGATGATAAATATTATTAAATTATATATTTTAATTAGGAATTAATCTAAGGAAGGGAAAAAGTCGTTAACATTTTTATTAAAATGATACAATTTAATATTTAAATTAAATAGTTAAATGTTTTTATAACATTTTAATTTATAGTAGGGGTAAAATCGTAATTCAATGTTTAACTTTTTTTGTTCCCACTTATATA
>JAJOOH010025971.1:0-12599 GCA_029582605.1 Solanum gracilifrons
TTTTGTAAATGAGCTTGACTCTTGTTCTATGATGTCATTTTGAAATGGTTTGCCCTTAGTCCCTATTTCCCGTTAATTAATGTTGAATGTACTTCCGCAACCGATGAAGTGTGATGACAAGTTTGAGAGGCTTGTTTGGGGTTCCTTCGGGTTCCTCATTCGCCATGTCACGTCTAGGCCCTATGCTTGGGTCGTGACAGAGGGTCCTTCATTAAAGGGGGAAAAGAGGGTGGGCTTTGTTCTGGGGGCTGCCTTGCGCAACTTTAGAAAGGAGAGAATGACTTTCTGAAATTCTCTCCAGCCCTTTCTATCTATCTTTAGAAGTAGGGCAAGAGAAAGTCAATATGATATTTGACTCACTAGCACACTCCTTGTTGTTTTCGTGCTTGATGGCTTCTGATGAACCAATGATAGAGATCATTTCCTAACAACTGTTATTCAATCCGTCCTTGTTCATATGGAATAAGAGTTTAGTATATGTTCATGATGCGTCTGAATGTATTTGTATTCATCTAATCAAAATCCATCAAAAAAAAATTATGTATCGAAGAGGTTAGTATGTGTTCATGATACATATGAATATATATATATATATATATATGTGTGTGTGTGTGTGTGTGTGTGTGCGCGCGCGCGCGCGCAATTGTACACACATGTATGCAAGAGTTAGGTTTGTTGAATACATCATATTGATAATTTAAACATCAAATCAATGAATTTATTATTTTAAGAGAAATAAAATGAAATTAACCAAATTACATAACCAAGATATACATGTTTTCATTTTTTATTAATTATGTTAAAGAATTTATTGTTCTAAAGAGTAATAAAATGAAATTAATTAAACATATATAGATTACATTTCTTGATTTTCACTTTCTATTAAGGGATTTGAATAATTTAAATTTCCGTTAATTAAGATCATGTATCTGATAAAGACTTTCATATGTATCACCATTCCATTATTTATGAGATTTGAGAAAAAAAAAGTAATTACCTCTAACGTAATAGAATATGTGCAAATAATATTCAACTTATTAAAGTAGGTTGTCTTTTCAAAATATAATCTCTTATTTCAATTATTTCACCACATATACACCCTGAATGTTTTGTTTTACTATATACATATGAATAGTTTGTACTTAAAAAGATGAAAATAATTTTTATTTTTCATATTTGAAAATAATTGGAAGAACATACCATGTCCCGGCTGAAGAAAAAGATTTATACTGCCATCTCTGCCACTAACCTTAATATAAATATTACATATTACTTCATTAAAATAAGTAATATATATTACATATATATGAAGAATGAAAATATATAAAATTATTGATTTTGCGCAGATAATTTCATTGATAAATATGCCTTACCCCAAGTGTGATATAGTTGTTCACAATGGACCATGGCCTTGTATTTTGATCCTCTCAATCATTAGCAAAATTTGTTAGAAACTCCAAAAAAACATGCATTAAAATCATCTTTGATAACAACCCTCAATTATGAGATACATATACGTGTGTCACAAAGTGCATTAGATTTCTTTGAATCATAATTTGGCATTTTTTACCTAACCATAAGTTTTATCTTTATTGTTGAGCCCATGTTCTTTTAATAATTGATTAGATTTGTTAGGAAATGTTGAAAGGGACTTAACTAAGATTATGTTTAGGCTTTCTATGGTTATTTATAGATGATGAAAGACTAGACCTTTCTCGTTCACAACATGCATGTTAGATGAAATTTCAATTTTTTTGGGTCATGAATAGTTCTTTTTAATTTATAAGGTAGAGAATGACTGCATTTAAGAGAGCATGTCCCATAAATTTCACAATACCAATCAATAATATATGAATGGTGTCCATCAATTTCTTTGTCTCATTATTACTAATATGTTACAATTTTCTTTTAAATTTAGTTTGTGGATAATGAGTTTCACTAAAATCATGATGATCATGGAAAATTACTATGAATATTAGATTATTGGCGTATCTCATATGACAAAAGATTATGAAATTTCATCATGAGTTTTCTACAAATTTAAATAGAAAATAGAAGGCTTCATATTCTGTTGGGTTTTATTTGTCCTGAATTTCTTACCATAAATAGGTTTTCCTTTTAGGAAAAAGTTTTTGATTAGCTAGTCCTTTTCTTGTACGAAAAGGTTTAGGACTCTATAAATAGAGGTTTGTTCCTTCTAACTTAATTAGCATTCACAATGTAGTCCTAGGGTTTAAAGAGTTGCGGTTATGGGGGAGAATTTTGTGTACCTCCTTGTATTCAGAGTGAATTGGTTGAGGTTGTTTCTCTCTATATTTTGTACTCTCATATTTATAGTGGATTGCTCATCTCCTTTTTGGACGTAGGTCGATTGACCGAACCACGTTAAATTTGTCTCTTTTGGTGTGTTTCTCGTTTGTCTTCTTGCTCATGGTCTTTCAAAGTTTGCTTTGCTAGCTTCCGCGCTATACCTGCTTATTTCGGTCCTAACAAGTGGTATCAGAGCCAGATTCAATGATGGAGTCAGGTTCAGTGGTTCGATAATCGATGATTGAACCAGGTTAAAAAGATGGGTGTTCATCTTGGCGGGCGTAATTCTAGCCGCAACCTTTTTGACAGTAATGAAGATTTTTGTTGGAAAAATTGTTTCAGAGAAGTTCTCTGTGTTGATACATAGATTTGATGGAGGAGATTATGGAGAGGAGAAACAAGTTGTTGAAGATTATGTGAAAAACGTGGACAAATTTATTTTGTCAGAAATTCAAGCCAAGGGGGAGATTTGTTGGGTTTTATTTGCCCTGAATTTCTTACCATAAATAGGTTTTCCTTTTAGGAAAAGGTTTTGGATTGGCTAGTCCTTTTCTTGTACGAAAAGGTTTAGGACTCTATAAATAAAGGTTTGTTCATTCTAACTTAATCAGCATTCACAATGTAGTCCTAGGGTTTTGAGAGTTGCGATTATGGAGGAGAATTTTGTGTACCTCCTTGTATTCCGAGTGAATTGGTTGAGGTTGTTTCTCTCTATATTTTGTACTCTCATAATTATAGTGGATTGCTCATCTCCTTTGTGGACGTTAAATCTTTGTTTGCTTTGCTAGCTTCTGCATGACACCTAATTATTTTTCGGTCCTAACATATTCAACAGTATAACAGGTCCGATCTGGCATATCTGGCTCAATATGGATAAATCCAGATAGATCGTATGATGTAAATTTGAAATTCTTTCTTTTGTATTCTTTAATGACCAACAATTGAATTTCTTAATTAAATATTGAGAACTAGCCAATTTTACTTTATCAGAAAGATTAGATTTTGATTTACTTTCATTTTCTAATTTTTGTTTAATTTTTTCTTTAGCTCTAACTTTATTTGGTCCAGACCCATTTGTGCGCTAACCAAACTTTGTTTTTGTTCTTTATAGATTTGAATGAATAAAACTGACCCACAGGGTCATATTTTTTGAAAAAAAATTAAAAAAATCTTTTACCAATCAATTTTTTTTTATCATCCTTTAATGATGGTTACCGGTAAATATTTTTTGGTGACCTCATAGTGTAATTATTTTTTACGGTCTCAGTGTATATAAGTTATTAAGAGCATATAGTATCGAAGAAATTTGCTCATTTTGGTATGAAAAATTAGTGTAATTATAAGATGTTACACAAAGTGAATTTGGTTCACCATTTGATTTCTTCTGTATATACAATCAGGTGAACAAGTTCTTCCTAGACATGAATGTACAAGGACAATTTGATTGGTTATGAAAATGTAAAGTAATAGAAGTTTATAGACCAAATAAATAGGTAGATTATCCACTTATAACTTTTTTGGTGGATTGCAAACAACTAAGAATAATATGAATACATACATGCATTAACATAATTAATTATGCACTTCCCATTTTAAGGTGGTCCTTCAAATACTCTTACACAAAAATCATTAAAAATGACCCGTGAAATAGTGATGGGTCATCAGTATTGACCATCATTTTGTGCTGTGCAGTCCCATTCAAGAATGAGGGAGGCTTTAGTTCATTGCACATCTCATTCAATTCAAAATCTTTGTAGTACTCCCACCGTTTCAATTTTTTAGTTTTTTTTGCTTGATTGAACACAAATTTAAAAAAAAAAAAAAAAAGACTATTGAATCTTATAATATTAAATTAAAGATATGTTATAATTTTTAAATCTTATAATCTCAAACTTGACACGAAATATTAAAATTGAAAATATTAGTACTAAATATGGAAATATCCTCTTTTTTTAGGAAGAAGTTGATATGTTGGCTCAATTCATAAGAATGTCCTTAACAGTGCACACGAGCACACTTGGTTGGATCCAACTGGCAGCTCAACATAATTAAAATCGATGTGATAGAAATTTAATGAAAGTTAGTTTCATTAAATTAAAATCCATGAATCCACAATCATGCATCGTTGTGGTTCATGACTCAAAAGAGTAAAAGATTTCTTGATCACTTATGAAATAAAAAAAAAACATTTTATTTAGTTTTTTTATGTTTTAAAATAGAAAAAAATTTCTTAGGTGTAAAAATGGAAATATTTTATAAAAAATCATAATACTAAATTTTTTTTGTAAGGAATCTATAAAAACAATTTTTTTCCATTTATTTAAAGATAAATTCATGTTTTTAGTTAGAATCGCCTTTGCAATAAAATTAAATCGGTAAGAATAAGTCCAAAATCACGAGTCAACAATATGCTAGACTGGCATAAATATATCAAATGAGCTTGATGGATTTGTGAAAATGACATATTTTGACAACTAGCAGGTTGTGACATTTTAACGTCTTGCCGTGCTGTGTATGTTTAGCACCAATGAGTAATATTCCTAATTAAAATTCTTAGGTTACTACACTTATTTGAAGAATGTTTAGTGTCATAGTACCTCGTTTGTTCCCAAAATTTAAATCGATGTGTTAAAACTTTTAGTAACTATAGTTTCGTAATTTAATATTTGCTAAAATTTTAATATTTTGAGCTAGAATTTTAAATTTTAATATACTGAACAGAATAAGGTGTTCTTCTTCTAATCTTCTCTCACATAGAGTTATTATTTCTACTAAATATATAAAAAGACGATGGGACATTCCTTGCATAAAATTATGAGCATAATTAATGTTAAAAAATAGGCAAAAGTTTTGAAGGAGGACCACAAGTGCACCAATATTGCAACGATATATTTCTGATAGAAGGGCATCAAGATATTTCGAGTAATTTGATATTTGCACCCTTATATCCTACTCTATCAGTTTTAGCGATTTGTACTTTAATATTCTTAGTTTAATTTATTTACAAGGATAAAATAGAAAAATTAACAAGTTACTCCCGTAATATAAAAAAGAATGGTCTAGTTTGATTTGATACGAAGTTTAAGAAAATAACAAAGATTTTTCAATTTTGTGGTTCTAGATTAAAGTATGTCAAATATATCAAAATACTTTTAAATCTTGTGGTCTTAAACATGTCACGTGCAAAGTTGAAACTAAAGTGTTGCCAAAACAGGAAATGGGTCATTTTTAAAATAAAAAAAACTTTAAAAAAAAGGTAGTTCTTTTTGAAATAAAGGGAGGATTATATTTTTTAGGCTTTAAAAATATAATAATAATATAATTAAATTATTTTCCACCAACAACATAATTGATTGTTCTAGTCTTTCTTTCTCAATACACGTACAAGGTCAAAAAATCAAAGACTGAAACAAATATTCTCATCGACTAACAAATAAAAATAAATTCACGAACAAAAAAGGAAATAAAAAGAGAAACTCACAAAAAAATTTATTTATTTTTAACAACTTATATAAATTAAAAGAAGAAAAGATGTAATGGATTAATCGAGTAACAACATCACTAATTAAACACCACAAATATCAACTCGATGTTGAGCATCAAAATTAGTGAATTCACGGCGCAAAAACAAATAATTACTCCCTCTGTTCCTTTTTATATATCATCATTACTATAAATTGTTGGTCTATAATACTTGTCATTTTATAAAATCAATGCATAAATTACAATATTCTTTTTATTTTACCCTTGTGAGTTATTAGCCTTGAAAATATAATTTGATCAACATAAAAAAACTAAGTGAATAATTCATGTTCATTGGTCAAATTAATTAATCAAAATAAATTAATTTATATTCATTGATTCAAAAGTTGATTTCAAAAAAGATTAAATAAGGATAGAATAGTAAGCTTACTTAATTTCTTAATGAAGGTGAAATTAAAAATGATGACATATAAATAGCAACGGAGGGAGTATAAAAGAGTAAAGGACAAATTAAACCTCATTAGCCATTATTAATCCTTCCAAAATTTATTGAATATTACCAAGCTATATCCCCCTCATTCTTGTAACAAAGTCTCCTGTTTTATGTTGGCAGAGAATAAACAGAATTTGTTGGCCTTGGCTAAATAGTGATATAATAGTATTCTGTTTCTTAATAATATTGTTGGCCTTCACTTTCCCTTTTTAAGGAAGTAATTTAACTTTATCCTAAATGATGACCTTTTGAATCATAAAAATATTGTGACATATTTAATGTCATAAGTTTTATAATTTTTTTTTTTAGTTTCTCTTCCGATATTTGGAACTCACATTAAGTTTCTACTAATTTGAATTTATACTTGGAGATCTCATTTTAGGGTAAAACATTCCTTATCAAAGAATCTCTATTTTTAGGGTTCGAATCCAAAATTACTATTTAAAGATGGAGGGAGGACTACTTGTCACCGGCAGAACTAACTTTGCTCATTCTCATCTAACACTATGTCTTGTCAAACACAATAATACAAAATGAAAATGTGATATATATATATATATATATACCACGAGACTACATAGAGGAGGAAAGATTGAAACTAAGGAACATGAAACTAGAAAATGGGATAATTTGCTGGCTTTCACTTGTTAGACAAGTGGTAATAGTAAATTGGAGTGTGAGAATCCTAGAGGAAAAAATGATTTTACAAATATAATAAGTTATGCTTATTTAAATTATTAGTCAAAATTGAAGTAAAGGACAGACACTAGCTTCCATTTTACCATCCGCATTATTTTAAAATATTTTTTGAGTTTTACTTAGTCCTTGTTACAAACTACAAGCTCATCGTTGGTCCTAGAACTCCTAATTAATTAATTTCACCCAGAATAAATCTGTAGCTTTGTCTATTTTGCCAACTACTTAAGATTTCATTTTCTCAAATTTTGGTCATCATTCTGTTTTCATTTGAGCTAACAAATAAAGAACTCTTTTTTATATGTTTGTTATAAATGCATTAACGTATCTATTTTATTTTATTTTTGTAATCTTTTTTTAAAGTTTATGTCCTAAATGAATGAACGTCATTTAACTTTTGTAACTTATGAAGATATTTTATACTAGAAATAAACGATGATTGTTTTGTAAAAGATAATCGAAAAATACAAAAGAAAGAAATACGAAAATATTCTAGCTCTTCCATATCTTTTATCTATATATATTGTTTTATATTATTCTATATTGTTAATATTTTACAATACATTATGAACACGAGTTTGCTCAAATATGTCTCTCACTTTATCTATTATATGCCTCTTTAAGGTATTGTCTTACTTTCACAACAACTAATTAATTAGATCAGTTATACTCTTTTAATTGTCAGATAATCAATATCTCTACATAATAATATAGAAGGGTTTATAAATTTATTATGATCCATAAGTATATGATTTTATGATAGTTATTTCTTATATACTAGATCTCATATAAAGTCTCTTTTAATTGAGATTAATTTATAAACAAACACTAATAAAATAGTTGTTGCCTAAACTAAATAAAGTGATAGTCTTAAAAGTTGTAAGTTTTTGTCTAATGACTTGGTGCTATCGCTTATTTTATGAATTAATCTTATAACAAATGAGATCTAATATGCTTTTGATATGTACAAGAATTTAGTATTAGCCATTGTTTATGTTGTTAAAATAAAATATGCAATTATAAAATCAACATATAATATATATTACAACGTAACAATAATAGAGAAAATAAAACATTGAATAAGTTATGATACTTCCAAATATTTATTTGAAACATTCAAGGTATTTTACTATTAACTGTTATAACGTTTAAAGTGTTAATATCATTACGTTAATGGTTTGAGATTTAATTTGAAGAAGATATAAATAATTACATAAATGTCAATTTACAAAGACAAGCAAATATTTGAGATAATACTTATATCATTATTGGTTTTAATCACCGGCCTATAAGCGTTATATAAATGTTGGATTAACATAGTAAAATTGCTACTTGAGCTAAAGACCATAAAGGCCAGTGGCGGAGCCACTGAGTTCATCCGAACCCCTTTCGACGGAAAATTATATAATATATACATGGTTAAAATAATATTTTAGGTATGTATAGTAGATGTCGAACCCTCTTCGACTACTTTATGTGTCTATTTTGTTAGATTTTGAATCCCTAATTAAAAATTCTGGCTCCGCCTATGATAAAGGCTCGTAAAATTTACATGTGTTATACTTATAACTTCTTAATTAAGTAATATATGCTTAATGTATTATTAAAAATGGTTGAATATTGTGACCACTAAACGTAATTATATTCAAATATTTGATTGTTGAAAACTTGTTCTACTGTTCGTAGAAAATTATTATTTATAAAGTTTCTAATAATGTGAAATAATTGTAAATCACATTCGCACAAAAAAAAAAAAAAAGGAGGAGAAAAAGTGTAGGCTTTGAAAGCCCTCATCAGGTAAGCGAAAAGTAACGTTTTCAATATTTTTGATATTTAAAATATTACATTCTATTCTTCTTCAACATTGAAAAACGCATCAATATTAATCTGGATAGATTTGAAATCAATTATAAGAAAGTATGACAAAAATAGTTTTGTTATAAAATAACTGCTAAGCAAATTAAGATTAATAAACTAAAAGGAAAACAAGTGAAAAGATAGAAAGTAATGTATTCCATTTATATTTTCATTTCGTGTAGTGGCTATTTACAGCCATTAGTTTAATGTACAAGATGTATAACTTGGCCATCTAATAGGTCAAGTGATGATATTCTCCTAATGAGAAAGTTCCACATGGCATGCACAGTAGTTTTGCACATCATTACGAGTGATGTAAGACTTCTAATAGTTGGGGCTCACGTGGCATCCAAAATTGCTTTACAACACTCCCCCTTGGATGTCTATGTAAAAGAAAAATTGAAGGAGCAAAAATATACATAGACATACATAACACGCATTACTTGCTGCCTCATTAAAAACCTTTCTAGGAAAGCCCAGTGGGACAAAACCTAGACTAAGGAAAAAAAGAGTACAGTACATATTTTACTCCCCCTGATAAAAACCACAATTTAGATGGTTGAATTTTTGCATTCCAATCTTGTGTACCATCTTTTCAAGAGTTGAGAATGGTAAAGATTTAGTGAATAAATCTGATGGATTATCACTTGAACAGATTTGTTGTACATCAATATCACCATTCTTCTGGAGATCATGTGTGAAGAATAATTTTGGTGAAATGTGCTTCGTTCTATCTCCTTTTATGAAGCCTCCTCTTAATTGAGCTATGCATGCAACATTGTCTTCAAAGAGCACTGTGGGTACCTTGACATCATACTTCAAACCACATCTTTCTTTGATGAAATGTATCACTGATCTCAACCATACACATTATCTACTTGCTTCATGAATGGCTATTATCTCAGCATGATTTGAAGAAGTAGCGACAATGGACTACTTCGTAATCGCCATGATATAGCAGTACCTTCGTATGTGAACATATAGCCTGTTTGAGATCGAGCTTTATGTGGGTCAGATAAATAACATGCATCTGCATGACCAACAAGATCTGCACTATCTTTGTTAGTATAAAATAAACCCATATTACTCGTCCCCTTTAGATATCGCAATATATATTTAACTCTATTCCAATGTCTTCATGTAGGGGAAGAACTATATCTTGCTAATAAATTAACAGAAAATGCTATGTCAGGTCTTGTAGCATTAGCAAGATACATAAGTGTGCCAATTGCACTAAGATAAGGTACTTCAGGATCAAGAGGTTCCTCATTCTCTTCTTGAGGTCGGAATAGATCTTTACTCACTTCAAGTGATCAAACAACCATTGGAGTACTTAATGGATGTGCTTTGTCCATGTAAAATCGTTTCAAGATTTTCTCAGTATAGGCAGATTAATGGATGAAGACCCCGTATGCTAAATGTTCTATTTGTAGACCAAGACAAAGTTTTGTCTTTCCAAGGTCTTTCATCTCAAATTCTTTCTTTAGATATTCAATTGTCTTTTGAACCTCTTATAGAGTTCCAATGAGATTAATGTCATCAACATAAACAACAAGAATAACAAATTCATATGTTATTTTCTTAATAAAAATACAAGGACAAATGACATCGTTTATATAATCTTGTTTTATCAAGTACTCACAGAGGCGATTATACCACATGCGCCCTGATTGTTTTAAGTCGTATAATGACTTTTGTAATCTGATTGAACACATTTCCCGAGGTTTTGAACTATATGCTTCAGGCATTTTAAGTCCTTCTAGAACTTTCATATAAATCTCATTATCAAGTGAACCGTAAAGATAAGCTGTAACCACATCCATTAGATGTATTTCAAAATTTTCATGTACAGCTAAGCCGATGAGATATCGAAAATTTATTGCTTATGTTTCTTCATAGTCGATACCGGGTTGTTGAGAGAATCCTTGTGCAACAAGGCGTGCCTTGTATCTTACAATTTCATTTCTCTCATTTCTTTTTCGCACAAAAACCGATTTATAGCCAACATATTTTACACCATTTGGGGTTTGGACTACAGGTCCAAAAACCTCACATTTAGCAAGTGAGTTCAATTCTGATTTAATTGCCCTTGCCATTTTGGCCAATCACATGTTCGTCGACATTCTTCGACAGATAAGGGTTCAAGATCCTCACTGTCTTGCATGATGTTAAGTGCAATATTATATGGCAAAACATTATCCACTATGATTTTTGATCGATCTAAATTTATCCCATCACCCGTAGAACTTATTGAAAGTTCTTCATTCACTTGAGTCTCGGGTTCACTGATTTCTTCAAGAATATTAGGATTAATCAGATCTTGAATTTCTTCATGAGACTCTTTTATAGTGTCATCTTTACTTTTTGCGCTTCTTTTTCTAGGATTTTTGTCTTTTGAACCCAATGGTCTACCACGCTTCAGGCGTGTTTGTGATTCAGAAGCCATGACACTTGTAGATGGTCCTTTTGGGACGTCAATTAGGATAGGCACATTCACTGCAGGAATATGTGACTTTGTTATCCTTTTCAAATCAGTAAATGCGTCTAGCATTTGATTTGCTATGTTTTGCAAATGGATGATCTTCTGGACCTCTTGTTCACATACAGAAGAACGTGGATCAAAATGAGATAATGATGAAACTTTCCATGCAATTTTACTTTTAAGTTCCTTTTTCTCTCCCCCTAATTGCGGAAAACTTGTTTCATCAAATCGACAATCTGCAAATCTTGCAGTGAATAAATCTCCCGTCAATGGCTCACGGTAGCGAATTATAGAGGGTGAATCAAACCCAACATATATGCCTAACCTTCTTTGGGGGGCCATCTTAGTATGCTGAGGTGGTGCTACTGGCACATATACAGTACATCCAAAAATTCGTAGATGAGCAATATTTAGTTCATGACCAAATACCAATTGTGACGGAGAGTATTTATTAAAATGAGTCGGTCTGAGACGAACAAGGGATACTGCATGTAAGATAGCATGACCCCAAACAGTAGTGGGCAACTTAGTTTTCATAAGTAGAGGTCTTGCTATCAATTGTAAGCGCTTAATAAATGACTCAGCAAGGTCATATTAAGTATGAACATGAGCTACAGGATATTCAACTTGTATCCCTATTGATAAGCAATAATCATCAAAAGCTTGGGACGTGAATTCTCCGGCATTATCTAGGCGAATTGCCTTAATGGGATAATCTGGAAATTGCGCTCTTAATCGTATTATTTGTGCCAATAATTTTGCAAACGCCAGGTTGCAAGATGATAAGAGGCACACATGAGACCATCTTGAAGATGCATCTATTAGGACCATAAAATATCTAAACAACCCACTAGATTAGTGAATAGGTCCACAGATATCCCCATGTATTCGTTCTAAAAATTGAGGGGATCCAATGTTAACCTTCATTAGTGATGGCCTATTAATTAATTTGCCTTGACAACAAGCAGCACATGAAAACTTATCATTTGTAAGAATCTTCAGGTTCTTTAATGGATGTCCATTTGAGTTTTCAATGATTCGTCTCATCATTATTGATCCAGGATGACCTATTCGATCATGCCAAAACACAAAAGTTTTTAAGTCGGTAAACTTATGGTTTACGATAGAGTGTGCTTCAATTGTACTTATTTTTGCATAATATAAGCCAGAAGATAAAGTTGATAATTTCTCTAACACATATTTCTGGTCTGAGACAATCTTGGTAATACCAAGGTATTCAACATTCATTTCATTTATTGTCTCAACATGATATCCATT
>JAJOOH010025974.1:0-14623 GCA_029582605.1 Solanum gracilifrons
ATACCAAAGTCTTTTGATCCTAATAAAATCCTTAATGCACTATGTTAAGAAGAAGGGTTGAAAATGTTGGTTGATATGAGAAAGGGTGAAATGCTAAACTGTGTGGAAAAGAAAAGAATAAATGAAACTCTGTTTTGGCCCTGGTCCTTAGTGACATTGTGCACCTCAACGTAATTGAGGGTGGATATTTCAGAAATATGCTCTAAACATTGGCCCTGGTCCTACCAAGGATATTGTGTACCTCACTTGGACCTTAAAATCTCGAGTGAGGGTGGTTAGTGCAAAGGAATGTAATTAAAAAAAAAGAGAATAATGGGAAAAGATGGATCAACAAAGGGGAAAATATTCGTGAAGTGTGTACTAAGAAGAAAGAAAAGCTAAGGAGGACTTTGTTGGCAAAACAATCACATGTGCATTAGGGAGGTGTATTCACTAAAATGATTCCTAAATATGCCCTCCCTTACCTTAAGCTGACATTACAATCAAATAGAAGCCCTCTTGATACAATGCGAAAGTGAGAATACACTATGGGCAAACTTATGGCATGTTGAGAGAAGTAAGAATTTCATTTGTGAGAGTGAGTTGATTGTTTGAAAAATAGGCCTTCTTGTTAATAATTGCTTGAGTGAAAGGCTATACTAAACACAAATGAGTGAGGGAATTCATGGCATGTGTTTGGATTATCTAATTGGTGTGTTCATAGGAGTTTGCGTTAGCTCGGAAAATAGTAAAAGAGTCATTCTTTAAGCATATGCATAATAACTTGCTGTAAAAGTTTTGAAATGTTGCATCCATTATGAACTACAAGATCATGATTAAATATGTTTTTTTGATTTCAAGGTGGTTTGATAAGTCCAAGGGATAGGAAAAAGAGTTGATAGTCTAAAGATTTTTTGAGGACAAATAAAGGATTAAGTGTGGGGTGGTGATCTTAGGCGTATTTATATGCCTAAGTTGTCGATAATTGCCCATGTTTTGATTGACTTAAAGAATGATCTTTAGTTGTTAGCTTGATTTTTGTGTAACTTGTGATGATTGTGCACTAATACATATGATTAGTTGTTTCAGGAACTCTTGAGGGAATTGGAACGAAAAAAAGAAGAAGCAAAGAAACGCGAGAAAATGACAAAGGCAAAAACCACCCGTGGTTGGCACATTGGTTGGCGCGGCACGCCACTGGTGGAACTTCAGAGAAGCTTCAGTGGCGTACTTCAAGGCGCGACGCGCCAAGAATGGGATTTCAGACATCCCTGCCTGGCGCACTGCCAGGCACGGCACACCAACACTATAATTTCAGCAACATGCTTTTGGGGCGATGGCTAGCGCGGCCCCCACCCTTGTTCTGACTTTTCCAGCAAAACCATAATTAAATAGGACTCTAGTTGAAGTAGAAATTAGTTCTAATTTTCCTAACATCTATAAATAGACCCTTAGGGATATCTTGTGAGGGTTCGACATTATTTTGGTGTGCAAGAGTAAGATTCATCTTTTGTAATGGGTTTTGATCTTCTAACTCTTCTACTTTTCGGAAATCGCATGAACAATTGTATTTTGTGGTTTTCTAATAGTATGAATGGCTAAACGCCCTTGTTCTGGGCTGTAGCTACAAATCGAATGTTGAATATTTAAGGTTTATGAATTAATTCTTGGTTGTCATTTTAAGTTACTTCTATATTCTTTGTTTTAGTATTTTGTGCTTGATCACCATAAGATAAATCTATTGTCTAATCTTAAAATCAAGAGAGGAGGGATTAGATAGACCAGAGAATATAGAGAGCTCGATCGATCTATTAAGTTGAGCTGATTTGTGTTCAGGAGTGATGCCCGGACGAAAAACTTGTTTGGTTACGAAACAGGATGAAATATAAATGCTCGCCAATTAGGCCTGTTTTTCCCTGCTCAACGATGTAGTTAGATATCTAACTGGAGTAGGCGACTAGAGGTTTAATACCCGACTCATACAATTAAATCTGTAAACTAGTAACTTGACAACTGAAATTAGTTCTACGCCGAGAATATGATACATGAGATTCATTGCATGCTGCAGCCCTGGAATTGTCTTTTACTTGCTTGAAACATCATCTTAAAGTCGTTCACAATTAGTTACTTTTATTTAATGCATAATTAGTAGTAGTAGTTAACAATCATCACCATTTTTGAAAACGGTTACTTTTATTTTATTTGTAGAGTTAAGTGTTAGATATAAGTTGAGCATAAGTCCCTTGGGAATGATAATTCATTTCTTTAAGAATCTATATTATTTGAGCGACCATGTACACTTGCGTGTATATTGGGAGTAACATTGGGCTGTTAGACCTCTTCCCCTACCCTTCTTATGTTGCCTTGAGTCCCATTCAGGACAAATGTTCCCAAGGGGGAGATATTGTAACACCTCGAAATTTGGAAAAGGAAGAAAATAAATTTTATTGGCTAAAGTATGTGTCTACGGGTCCCATCTAGGAACCATAGAAGCTTTGACGGGCCATAGATGGCAACCGTAGGATATGGGAAAATAACTTTCTAAATCCAAGTCTCAGTACCCATTGTACGGTTCACTAAGACGGTCTGTCATCCTATATACGAGTCATAGATAGGTTTGTAGGTGACTCCAGACATGGTGAAATTTTGACGGTCAAAGTTTATTGTACGGTTGATTTCTATGAACAGTAGAAAGACATACGAGCCATAGAAGTGGTCCGTCAAAAAGTAGGTACGAAATATAGTTTTTTAATCTTTCTACGGTTGACCATTATGGGTCTTTTCCTAATTATTTAATCCTATACTACGTCATTTTGCCTTCTACCCTAAACCCTATATAAAGTTTTTAAGCCTCAAATAACCCATCTTCAACTCATTCTCCTACATTCCATATGCTTTACAAAATTCACTCTCCAAATTCTCTCAAGTCTAAGGAAGAAGAAGAAGATCTAGGGTTCATCCAAGTCTCCAATCCTACGTTCTTTTTGGGCTTCTAGAATCAAGGTATGTGGATATTCACCCATGGAATCCATTCTTCTATGAGGTTGTCACGACCCAGACCGTTGTGATTGGCATCCACACTAACCCTCCAATGGGATAACCATTAATACTAATCAACTAACCCAAGAACTAAATATTTAAAGATACTGAAGTAGGTTTAAATGCTTAAATAAAGTGGATCCCCATAAACATACGGAAGCAGTCACAACCAGTAAACACGCATATACCGAACATATACAATATAAATTATCATTTCATGAGCAATGTGCCATTCCACATTTTCAATATCAATTAGTTACGCATATATGACAAGTCAATGGTCCTCTCATGGAACCCACACACAAACTCTTAGTGTACTGGAATGTGGTACCCGATCCCAATTAGTGTGCCGAACGTCACACCCAATCCCATATATGTGCCGAAATGGGGCACCCGATCCAAGTTAGTTTGTTGGAACGTAACACCCGATCCATTCAACAAGCCACAATCACAATCACAATGTACATTCGCAAAATCATACAATCAAGTGTTGATCCATGAGATGCAATCATTCGTTCATACTCATTCACATTTGATGATCAATAGTGCAACATTCACATGCATACATGCATTACAATGAAGCAAATATTAACATACATCACACAAACATGAAATCAAACCATCACCTACCTTAAAACCAAGCTTGAATCCTCATAAGAAACTTGATTCTTCCCTTTCCAGATTCTTTCCACTATTTCTAGGTCTACAAACAATCAATCCAATACGAGGATCAATAATTAAGGTCTAATTTACCCAGATTATGATAAACCCAAAACCCAAGACCCAATTCATGATCCTAAGGTGCAGCTAGGGCTTTTTCCCACCATCCAATTCAGTTCAAACCCCCCCTCCCCCCCAATAATATATAATTAAGATTCTAAGTTCTACGGATCGAAAAATAGATTAGAGGAGTAAATTCCTTACCTTTTGTAGTAAAGGTAGTGGAAAACTGTCAAGAAATCGCCTGGGGTCGTTTCCTTTCTCTCAAGAATAAAAATTGTAGAATAATGCCGTTTTGGGGGTTTATTTCTGGCTTAATTTGAAACTGGCCCGCTGTGGCGGCCCCATCCCGCCACAATGTCCCTGCCCTGGCGGGAAAAATCCCTCCCTAGCGGCTTGCATGGAAACAAAGAGTCAATTTTAGAGTTTCAAACCCCCATTTCACAACACACCTTCAACTAATGAAACTCAGAAACTACCCGTTCATGCTAAGATAAATTTCAGGAGTTCTACTTGCCCGAATTCGATTCTATAAAGTCGTACAATTTCCTTAACGTCTTGGCTATCCACTCATGTGATCAAATTCATTATTATATCTCTCATATGTTACCAAATTTCCCTAGACCTCACTTACTCCGATTTCGTCTAAATCTGGACTAGGCTAGGAATTATCAAGTTACTACAAAAAAGTTTTCTGACCCAAATTTTTTCCCTGATGGATTTTCTATAATAACGAGAATATGTCGTTACAATAGATACCAATTTACTGTCACGACCCAGGGGTACCCCTAGATAACGCGGCGTACTCGACCATGAAAGGGTCTTATACAATCCCTTAGCTTGTCATAAACATAAGTAAAAGAAATGATGCGGAATTAAAAACTTTTTACAATTTAAGTCTTTCATAAAACTCAAATGGAATTCTAGACATTGTCTCAATAACCATCTAATAGAAATAAATAACTTCCATCCTTGATCTATGAGGACTCACAAAAAGCGTGGAGAGAATCAATCCAAGCTTTGAACTAGGAGAAGCACGCCTCAACAACTGGCCCCTACACTTACAGAAAATGTAGAAATATGAGTTAGTACAAAAATGCACTAAGTATGATAGCCATGCATCAAAATCCTTAAAACATGTTAAAAAAAACATTCTAGTTGAAACCATGCTATATGCAAATTTTGAACATCATCTTTGAAATAGTTGGGGAATGTATCTCATAAGATGACTCATGTACAATTCATCATAGCATAAAGGACATTAACATAATCACAAGCATAGTCTCCAACATAAACATAATGCATGCCCCAATCATCATAAGACATAGTTCACATACATAGTTAAATACCAAGATTATCTCATCATAATAGAACCATCACATAAGTAACCCCAAGTTATACTTGTTCAATGCATAGATAAGATCCCATAATCCCATCTACACTAAGCACCACTTTTAGGCCACCATGCTCATACGTATCATGTTTTGATATCATCCATAATTAATACTCATAGACAAGGAAACATTCATGTTCATAGCTTATCACAAGGAAAGTCACTCTTAGCAACAATCCATATCATACATGCATAAATTCATATATCTTCATAGCATAGGGAAACCACACCATAACCCCTTTCAAAGCCTACTTGTGCAATGCATGAATGAAGTCTAATGCCCCCACTCACACTAAGAAGAGCTCCTTGAGAAGTCATAAGTATAGTTCATGTTCATAATTCATGTAAAGCATGCATTAACACATAAATCATCATATCATAAGAGAAACATACCACGACCACTCTCAAAGCATACTTGTGCAATGCATGAATGAAGTCCCATACCCCTTACTCACACTAAGTAGAACCTTTTGAGGAACCATAGTACATAACTCATGTTCTTGTTCATAGTTCATATTCTTTTTCATGGAGAGAAATAGCCTTAACCGACATAGACCATGTGAGCTACATGGAATCCGGTGTACTGCCCCACACCGAAAAGAGGTGTCCTACTTGCCTTAGGTAGAACTAAAGTTTATTAGCTTAGGTGGATCCACTAATTAAAGACCTATATGGGAACATAGTTATGGGATAAGGAGAATGCTACTAGAAACCCGGACTAACTGAGGTAAATGGTTTCCATCTCATGATATAACTATTTTGGGAACCCGGACTGACTGGCGTAAAAGGAACCCATTGGGAAGTTGGACTAACTGGCATAAAAGCTTCCATCTCATATTCATATCCACTCGGTGCTAAGCATAATTTCCTTTATTATTCATGTTAAGTCTTAACTTAGGTTCATGTTCATGAAAGAAGCCCTAGCACTCAAACCAACAAGGTATCATGATAGCTCATAGATTCATTAGGTGAGAATGACCTTTCAACCTTAGAATCCTTAATATGTGAGTAAACCTTTCACATCATGTTCATAGTGTGTTCATGAGAATAGCCTTTCAATCAACACAACAACATTATCATAGTCATAGACATTTCCTGCATAGTCAATGTGTAAGGATGCATATGAGAAATAGCCTTTCAACAACACCTTAGTCATGTTCATGCAGGGGGTGTATGTGTGTGTGATTGTCCTTTCAATGACACAACAACAACATTATCATCATAGACACTTCACTCTCAAAGTGTTCATAAAACATGCACATAATATCATAATCATGCATAACCCTCATATCTTGCATTCAAGGATCATAGATCATACTATGTCAACAAATTTATTATTCACTACATTAGACATGAATATAATCATAACTCAAGTAAATCATTCACTACATGCATAAACTCATGTACTCATATTAGAGGTCATGTGGGTGAAGTCCTTCACAATAATGCCATATACAACTCAACATACATAATAACTTTCTTCTTAAAGCCTTAACATTCTTAGATTATTCATATTAGCTTTTATCCTTAAAACCCTAAAAGTCATCTTCATGCTACAAGCCTTATTCTCAAGCAATGCCTCACATGATCATCATGTATACCAAATTCTCAAGGTAATCTAACCACATGATTCATTCTTAATCAATTATAGTCATAAATCATTATATAAACTCAATCTCAATACCATTCACCCATGATATGTCATATAAGCCCTAATCCAATACATTCATGTCTAGAAGATTTACTTTTAAGCAATTCATATCTAGGTGCTCTAATCTCAAACAATTCATAAAGAACTTCATAAATCTTAGAAGGTCACATCTAAGCCCTCAATGCCCTCTTTCATGTCATAACACTAACCATATCAATTTCACCCTATAATCTTAGGTTAATCAAAGATACATGTATAATCATACTAAAATTATGTAATTACACCATAAACAACCATTATACATTCAATGGATCAACATATAATAATACTCACACTTTAAGATCTAATTTGGGGAAAGTAGGAAATTCATGGATTCTTGAAGAATTTATCTTAAAACAGTAGCAATTCATCAATTTTATCATAATATAAGACGATTAAATCATTGAAATCATTTTTGAAAGGGAATCCATGACTTGGAGTGAAACTCTAGCTTTTAGGGGAAATTGTGAGTTTTGAAATCTAGTTTTGGAGGGACTCTATGGGTGAAAGCTACGCATAGATGAAAAGCTACCATACCTTATGAAGAATCACCACGAATTTGGGAAGAAAAGGCTGCTCCTTCAACCCTAGACTTAACCTTCTTCTTCTTCCTTGAAATTCTAGAGAGAATATTTGGAGAGGAGTTGGGTTTGTTTTGGGTGGATGAAATAATGATTTGGAATCATCTAATTAAGGGTCTATTAAGTATATATAGGTGGACTATTAATAAATAAAACGAACCTACTAACCCCTAAATAGTTATCAATTAACCCCCAAGCCCATAACTTAAAAACTTAAAGCTAAAATCTGGCTCCACCCACGAGACCCCTACCCATGGACCGTGGATGGGTCTACGGACCATACTGCACCTTTGTAGATGAGGTACTGGAGCTCAACATTCAGGGGAAGGTCAGGCCTTGACCCAAGACTCCTCCCCACGGGGGGTGGGTCCATCCACGGCTCGTGGATGCCCTTCGTGGGAGGCTACTTTTTTGGACAGCTTTTGGGCTGTTTTGGGGTCCTCCTCAAGGATCCCTTGGGTGGTCCTTGGGGAGTCGTACCTTGATTCCCTAACCCTAAAACCTTTATTCTAACTACGGGAAGTCTTTTTTTTTAATGATTTTAACCCTCCTACCAAACTCTAAAACCCTAACACAAGTCTCTAGAACTCTCTAGTTTAGCTCACTTGTTTTTGAGGTATTACATTTACCCATCACTCGTCCCCGAGTGACAACCTTAGGATAAACAGGCTAAAGTATGAGTGGAGTAGTACCTGAATCGTCAAACAACTAGGGGTACTTGTCTCGCATGTCCTTCTAAGTTTCCCAAGTAGCCTCCTCAACTGGACGATGCTTCTATTGAACTTTCATAAACTTAATCTCTTTGGTCCTTAGCTTCTGCACATCACGATCAAGAATTACAACCGGTTCCTCCTTATACTGGAGGTCTTTGTCTAACAACACAGAGTCCCATTTTATGATGTAATCCCCGTAACCATGATATATCTTCAACACATTAAATACCGGATGAACTCCAGATAGGCTAGGTAATAAAGTCAATCTATACGCCACTGGCCCTACACAGTCAAAAATCTTAAATGGACCAATGTATCGAGAACTAAGAATTCCCTTCTTGACAAATCTCATCACCCCTTTCATGGGCGATACTTTAAGAAGAACTTTCTCACCAGTCTGAAATGCCATGTCTCTTACCTTATCGTCCACATACTTTTTCTGTCTACTCTGGGATGTCAAAAGCTTAGATTGAATACTTCTCATTTTATCTTGAGAATCCTTCACTAAATCAACCCCAAAGGTTCCACATCTCCAACCTCAAACCATCCTATGAGTGATCTGCATCCCCTCCCATAAAGTGCCTCAAACGATGCCATATTTGGCTGGAGTGGTAGCTGTTATTATAATAGAACTCACACAAAGGTAGGAACTTATCCCAATGTCCTCCAAAGTCAATCACACATGCCCTCAATATGTCCTCTAACACTTGGATAGTTCTCTCCAACTACCCGTCTGTCTGCGGATGAAAAGTTGTACTAAAAGTGCGTTGTGTGCCTAATTCATCATGTAATTTCCTCCAAAACTTGGATGTGAACTGCGTACCACGGTCTGAGATGATAGAAAGGGGAACCCCGTGCAGCCCTACTATATGTTTTACATATACCTTAGCCAATTGCTGCACATTATAGTCTACTCTGACTAGAATGCAATGGGATGACTTAGTCAATCTGTCAACCACTACCCAAATAGAATCAAACTTCCCCAAATTCTTGGGAAGACCAAATACGGAATCCATAGCTATCCTTTCCCAATTCCATTTCAGAATTGGCATTCTCTGAAGCAAACCTATAGGACTTTGATGTTCATATTTTACTTGTTGGCAATTTTGACACATATCCACAAACTACGCTATATCTTTCTTCATGCCTGACCACCAATATAGTCGCTTCAAGTCTCGGTACATCTTGGTCACACCCGAATGAGTAGAATACTGTGAACAATGAAATTCTGAATCAAGTCATCTACTCGAGGAGCACAAATACTTCCTTTAAAGCTGAGTACATCCCCCGCATGTATAGTCGTATCTTGTTCCTTACCAGACACATTCTTATTTCTAAGCTCCTTCAAATTATCATCTTTAAATTGTTTGGCCTTGATCGCCTCAATGAACGTGGCCATCACCTCAATGCTAGCTAACACCCCACCTTTTTCTGAGATGCCCAACTGCATGAACTTAGATTCTAAGGTTTGAATTTCCTTAGCCAAAGGTCGCTTGGATACACTCAAGCGAGCTAGATTACCCATACTCACCGTCTTTCGACTTAGTGCGTTTGCCACTACATTAGCCTTACTTGAATGATACAAATGGTCACATCATAATCCTTGAGTAACTCCATCCACCTTCGTTGTATCAAATTTAGATCCTTTTGAGTGAACACATTCTGCAGACTACGATGATCAGTAAACACCTCACACTTGATACCATAGAGGTAATGTCTCCAGATATTAAGAGCAAACACTACCGTTGCCAACTCTAAATCATGTGTTGGGTAATTCCTCTCATTCACCTTTAACTGCCACGATGCATAAGGTATAACATTCTTATCCTGCATTAACACAAAACCCAAATTCGAATGTGAAGCATCACAATAAACAATAAAATATTTACCTTCCACCGGTAGTGCTAGAATAGGTGATGTGGTCAAAAGAGTCTTGAGCTTTGGAAAGCACTCCTCACATTTTTTGGTCCATTCGAAAGGTACCTCATTTTTGGTCAACCTTATCAGATACGTGGCGAAAGAAGTAAAGTTCTTCACAAATCGACGATAGTAGCTTGCGAGCCCCACAAAACTCCTATATTCAGTCACAAAGCTAGGCCGAACCCAATTCTTAACAAATTCAATCTTTTGGGGATCTACCATTACCCCTTCCTTTGAAACTGCATTCCCCAAAAAGGCAACTGAAATCAACAAAAAATCACACTTTGAAAATTTCACATAGAACTTTTGTTTCCCAAGAACAGCCAGAAGAATACAAAGATGGTGGCATGCTCTTCCTCACTTGTCGAATAAACCAAAATAGCATCAATAAGTACTATCATGAATGAATCAAGAAATGGTTTGAACACACCATTCATCAAACTCATGAAAACTGCAAGTGCATTTGTCAACCCAAACGACATAACTAGAAATACATAGTGTCCATAACGGGTCTTAAATGCCGTCTTGGGTACATCCTCAGGCCTAATCTTTAACTGATGGTAACCAGACCTTAGATCAATCTTAGAAAAAACTGACGCACTTTGCACCTAGTTGAAAAGACCATTTATCCGAGGCAATGGGTAATTGTTTCGAATAGTGACCCTATTCAATTGCAAATAATCTATACACATCCTCATACTACCATCCTTTTTCTTAACAAACAAGACAGAAGCACCCCTGTAACACCCTGGAAACTAGTAGGCTAAACTAGAGCTTAACGTGAGGGTTAGAGTTGGAAATAACTCCCGGTACTCAATATGTATATTTTTGGGTTAGAACTTGAAAGTACAACCCCCAAGGACTCCTTGAGGAGGACCCAAAAATTTGGCCCATAACAGTCCACCCACGAAGGGGGAACCAAGGCCAGTAGGTGGACCCACGCCCCGTGGGTGAGGGGTCGTGGGTCAAGACCCCAAAAATGAGTTGCAGGACCCAACCCATGGACCACCAGCACGCCACATGGGTCCATCCATGGTCCGTGGTAGTAGGGTCGTGGGTGGTCACCTGAACTACTTTTTGGCAGTTGACTCTAGGGGGATTTTGGAGTTTTCCATTTTTATTTAAAATAAAGTGACATCATTTTGTATTAATTTATACTAACTATATATAGTTTTAAGATCCCCAAATCAAATCATCTTCCTCATAATTCCAAATTCCCAAATCAAAACCAACTTTTCTTCCAAAACTCTCTCTCTAGAACTCCCAAGAAGAAGAAGAAAGTTAAAGCTAGGGTTTGAAGGAGCAAGATTTTACACTAAATTTCATTGGAATTCAAATCAAAGGTATGGTAGCTCTTCATCCATGGAGCCCCTTAAAAACCCCCAATTTCAAAGCTATAAATCCCAAAAGTTAGGGTTTGACTTCAATCTCATGGATTCCTTTCAAATTCATTTTTAATAATTGAATTATGTTTTATTGTGGATATATTGATGATTTTATATGGTTTTATGTTGAAATACCCAAGAATCCATGAATTCCTCTATTTTCCCAATTTGGATCTTAAAGTGTGGGTAATGATTGATGCAAGTAGAATATAGTAAAATTATGCATGCAGTAATGGAACTACTTGGATTATGTTATCATCCATGTCTACTGTAGTAATTCTAGATGTGTTGGTTGAATATGATATATGGTCCTTGAAGGGCAAATTATGAGAATTTTGTATGATTATGAGGGCTATGTATATGCTTTCATAACACTTTGAGAGTGAAGTGTCCATGATTATGATGATGTTGTTTTGTTGATTGAAAGGTTATTCTCATGAACAAATAATGCACATAATGTGAAAGGTTTACTCACATAATGAAGATTCTAGGTTGAAAGGAAATTCTCGCCTAAATGAATCTAATGTTATATGAAGACATGGACAGCGAAAGGTTATTCTCAATGGGAATTATGCTTAGCACCGAGTGGAGATTAAATATGAGATGGAAGCTCTCCCATTAAGAAGGGCTGGGTTTCTAGAAGTGATCTCATGAGATGGAAGCTCCCACGTTAAGCAAGGTTGGGGTTTCTAGTAGCAATCTCCGTATCCCATAAAATATATGCCCCCATAGGTTATTTAGGTAGCGGATCATCCTAAAAGCTAATATGATGATGGTCTTACCTTAGACAAGTAGGACAACCCTTTACGGTGTGGGTAACACTGGATTCAATGTTAATCTCACATGGTCTATGTCGGTTAAGGCTTATTTCCACTATGAACAAGAAGATGAATTATGAACTATGGTTACTCAAGAAGCTATACTTAGCATGGGTAGGATTATGGGATCTTATTCATGCATTGCACATGTATGTTTTTAGGGTACTTATGATATTTTTCTCTTATGATATGATGCTCAATGAAATGAATATGTTTATGACTTATGCATTCCCTTCTCCTTCAAAATGATGCTTTAACTTAGTAAATTGCATGCATTCAACTAAAATGTCCCTTTTAGCATGTTTTCTAGGTTTTATGCATGGCTATCATACTTGGTGCATTTTTGTACTAACCCATATTTTCCTATACTTTCCCCAAGTTTAGGGTCCGATACTTAAGGTGGTCATCATTTGGTTCATGCTTGGATTTGACTATTCTCCTAGCTTGTGGTGAGTCCTCATGATTCGAGGACGGATGTGCCACTTGTAGTTTCATTTCTAGTATTTCATTTTCGGATTATGTTGTATGGGCTGTGTCGCTTTTCATTTGAACTATTATAATAGATGGCTATTATGAGACACGTCTAGACTTCCACTTTCCTTTATGAAAATTTTGGACTTAAATGCATTTTTACTCTTTATTGTTCTATGCTTATGTTATGATATGCTAAGTGGCTAACATGGAACCTTTCGGGGTTCTATGTGCCTTGTTATGTCTAGGGGGTACTCTTGGGTCATGACAAGCTTGGTAATGAAAGCACAAGGTTTAGAATGATTCTAGGATGATGTTTCATAAACCACGTCTAGTAGAGTCTAGTTCATAAGTGTGAAGCGCACCACATTTATGAATGAGAGGCTATACGATGTTTTCATAACTACACTTCTTTCATTACTCTTAAGTCGTGCCGTAGAGTTTTACTCTATAAAGTACCTCTCCTAATCCATCTCTTGTGTCTTCAGGAAATGAATACACGAAGGGCTAACGCAAGAAGAATGGAGGGTGACAATGTGAATGAATGAGCTCCTCCTCAAGCTAATCAAGCTTCGGTTGATCCCGTGGTTGTGAATGTGACCTATGCGGAGTTTAGGTCGGCTTTCCAAATGTTGGCTCAAGTCATGATGGCTCAACCCAATAGAGAAGTCTAATGTGAATTTGACTGCTTCAAGGGTTAGGGATTTTGCTAGAATGAACCCTCTCGAGTTTCATGGCTCCAAAGTGGAAGAGGACCCTCAATAATTTGTGGATGAGGTTTACAAAATACTTGATATTATGGGGGTGACTTCGGTAGAGAAAGCGGAGTTGGCCGCTTACCAATTGAAAAGTGTTGCTCAAGTTTGGTATGAATAGTGGAAGGGTGATAGACCCGTAAGAGCGGACCTGGTAGAATGGGAATCGTTTAAATCGGCTTTTCTTGATAGATTCTTTCCCCTAGAGTTGAAGGAACTAAAGATGTAAGAGTTCATTAATCTTCATCAATGATGTATGAGTGTGAAAAAGTATGCTCTTAAGTTCACCCAACTATCCAAGTATGCTTCGACTATAGTGGCAGACTCAAGGGCTAAGATGAATAAGTTTGTGATGAGAGTCACTACAAGAAATCTTACATTTTGTGGCACCAAAAGTTGCTACAAAACCCCACAAAATTGCCACTAATAACATTTAGTGGTGACATTAGGGTCGTGGCTAGTACTTCCATAACTAAACGTTATTAGTGGCGACAATTAGTGTCGTCACAAGAAGTACGTATTTAGTGGAGACTTAGTTGCCTCTAAAAGTAGGCAAATATCCTTGGGGAAACAACTTCTAAAGGCGAGTTTTTTCGCCACTACAACTACAAAACATTCTGTGGCAAGTTTTGTCGCCACAATAACTGAGTATTAGTGACTAACTATGGTCGCCACAAATACATATTTTCTTTCGAAAAAAATACAGCATTATTATTTCTAATAATACTTCACAAATGTTTTACAACAACCCAATTGAAAATAAAAGATACACAACTAAAGATATTTTCCAAACAATGATACCAAAAACTTTCATAGCATATAATAGTTGCGCATACACAAAAAAAAACAAACACAAAAATAAAATATTTTTTTCAGCTAGAATAAAGTTTGCCCGAAAGAATATGTCCTGTAAATCAATTAACACACCCCCTCCCTCCAACATACTCCTTTACAGTGTTCGAAAAATGGTATCAGAGCTATGGATAATAAGAAACATAGTAAGAAACATACAAGTAGAAAGTTAAGAAAAATAAGAAGAAAATTAAATAAATTATATCCGAAATATAAAAAACTCAATATCACAAAAACTGATAATGACAAATTAGATCAATTAATAGATAATATATCTAAAATAGAATATAAATATATTCAATATTTA
>JAJOOH010025980.1:0-10471 GCA_029582605.1 Solanum gracilifrons
ATATATATATATATATATATATATATATATATATAGCTATTTATTTCTCAAAATAAAAGTACCCTACAATATATAGGCGTGTCTACCAATATTTCCCTAATAATGGGTTAGAATGTCCAATAGTTTTTGGCAAAGTCAATTTCAAATTTTTTATTTTTTTCTTATTTTTACACAAAAATTCTTTGATAAGCCATATATATCACCAGCTATATTAGCTCGGAGTTTTAATTAGTCCTGTTAAGAGTGTGTCATCTTCTACGTTTCATTGATCTATTTACAAGTAATAGTAATTAAAATTCATGATAGTCACTCATAATAATAGATTTAGTTGAAAATATTATTTAAACCTTGATTTTAAAGGTGCATTTACTAGAAAATATTTTCAATCAGACTCATAGAATAAATACTTGCTTAAGGAAATATAAGTTCTTTATCAAAAGAAATTTTCAAATAAATTAGAAATTTATTGGCCACATTGCTCTAAGTCTGATTTTTCAAGTGACAAATATTCAAAATGTATTCACTTTATAAATACAAGTGCTTATTTTCCCTTTTCTTTAAGTCTTTATTTGAAAAATACTTTGCGTCATTTTATATAAATTTAACACATCTTTTTTTTCTTTCCCAAATATAAAAGGTCCATAAATTAAGTATCGTAAATATGAGCGTTTCTTGACCCTGCTTCTTTTTCCATAGGCACAACATGGTTCATCTCGGTCGTGGAAAGTGTCAGAAAAAGAAAAGAGATTCGAACGTACCACTTCAGGTTGTAGATTGTACTCCCTTGCAGTTATGGGCATAGTGGAATGACATGTGGTTGATAGAACAAGGCATAATATTCAAATATTTGGGTTTCTTGACTAGAATCATGCAAGTGGAACCTAAGAGAGATGTGATCGAAGCACTGTTGTCCTTTTGGGATCCCACCAACAATATTTTTCGTTTCTCGAATTTTGAAATGACCCCAACCTTGGAGGAAATAGCTGGCTTTACTGGGTTTGGAGTGAGGTTACATCATCAGAGGCTTATAGCCCCAAGGGGCATATCCATCAACAAATTTTTTCAACACTTGAACATTTGCAAAGTCAGGGAAAAATCATTAGACAAAGGTTGGATCTCATTATAGTTTTTGTATGATAGGTATGGAAGGGAGGACGGATTCAAGAAATTTGGAAGGACACTCAACAATAAGGGAAGTTTTGAAACATGGAAAGAGCACAAATGTTTTGCTTTTATGGTAGCTTTTTTAGGAACAATGGTTTTTCCAAGGAGAGGCGGAAAGATTAGCATCCTTTTGACCGGGGTAGTAAATATATTAATTGAGAAAAAGGATTATACCATCGTCCCCATGATTTTGGCTGATATCTACCGTGCTTTGACTGTCTGCCAGAAAGGGAAACATTTCTTCGAGGGATGCAACATATTGCTTCAACTATGGATAGTAGAACATCTTTACCGACCTCCTACAGTGGCAAGGTTCGTTCAGGATGGAAGCGATTACATTAAAAGTCATGCCAAAAGGGTGGAGAAATACAGGTGTCCGGAAGGGGTCAATGCTTGGGTTGAACATTTTCGCTCGCTAACGGAAGATAAGATCACTTGGAATTATCCTTGGTTCACTTGGGTAGAAGTCATACACATGTTGTCTGTTCGCCCATTTTTATTGTTGATTGGTATTAGAGGTGTGCAACCATACGTACCGCTTAGGGTTTTACATCAGTTAGGCAGGCGTCAAGTTCTACCTATCACAGAGGATATGAAAGATTTTGTGTCCGAAGTTGGACCAGAGGTTTCCCTTCCTAAAGGATTGGCCCAAAAAATTTGGGATGGTTGTTTAGTCATGGGAATTGGAACGATGGTTAAAGAACGACACACATGAGAAACTCACCCGGAATACTCCAATTGTCTTGAGCAATAACCTCGATTACAAGTTAGGCCGGAGAGATCTGTAAAATAACCAATAGACCATGAGGCTGAGATGAAAATAAAAATAGAGTTGGCTGTGCGTGATTACCTTGCGGAAAATCAGGAGTTAAGAGCAAATTTAGAGCTCGCTAGAGTCGCTCTAACCCAACAACAAGCAGAGTTCGAAGAGGAAAGAACCAAGGCAACTCAGAGAGAAACCTTGCTCCGAGGAAAAGTTGATCTGGCAACAATTAGGGGAGCACAAGTTGCGCAACTTGCGGTATCTCAACACTAACAATTGAGGACATGTGATCAGAAAAGTCAGACAAATTTTGATCAAGAGAGAGCTCAGTGGATCCGTGAAAGGGGAAGATTTTGAGAGGAAATAGAGTCAGTCTCGACTCAAGAAAGACGTGCTAGATAAATGGTGGCCTCCCGTGATCAATAGATACGAGGATGGAATCAGACTTACAATTCACTTCAATCAAAAGTCCGTCATTTGGCTGATCGCACTGCCCAAATGGTTTTAGACTATCAAAAGATGAACCATGAACAATTTCTGGCTGAAGTACCTGAATTCGCTGAGTACTTTATGACTTCGGTGCAAGATGTACATCAGAGTATAGGAGGTCGTGTAACATCACCATCTCCATGAGCGAGCAGATGGGGATGTAAGCATGACATTTATGTCTTTGGGATATGAGGATTGATACAAACATTTGTTTCATTAGTGTCATTATCTTTAGTTTAATTCCTGCTTTATTTCATTCTACATTTCTACGCTTTGTCTAGGTCGTGTTTGTTTAAGATATTGACTTTTGTTTGGCGATTTTCTCATCGTTTTCCTACTTATGTTCCAAATATTGAAATGATATGTTAAGTTATGCTTATATCTGGTTTCATTTTTTCCGTTAGTATAAATAAATAAATATATATAAATAGTAATATCTATATGTATATATATCTATAACAACTATAAAAAATATATATTTAATTAAAAAAAAGGGGGTTAATGTATATTCTCGAACTACACAAAGATCTGATTAATGCACCAACATGATACGTAGGCAACCCAATGGGTTTGATCAAACCTTTTTAACAAGAATAACTAAAGAGGAGAAAAGCACTTAGATAATCCCGGATGAAACATAAGGTCTTCCATATCAGGGGTATATATGTGGATGCAATGTGCACAATTTCTTAATACTAATCTGTTTGCTACTCCATTCAGAGAGAGAGAAAGAGAGAGAGAGAAAGAAAGACAGACATATTAGCTTAAAGGTGGTTGGTTTGTGCTTAAGCTGGCATCACATCCCTACAATACAGGTTGAAAGGGAAAAAGAAAATGGCCCACAAAGACGGGAACGAGTCGGACAATGATGAGGTCCGAAACCAGATGACTTCACAAGAAATAGTGTCAACAGAAAAGGTAAGGGCATTAAGACAAAAAATGACAGAGATATATAAAGATTGGACAAGTGGACAAGCTCCGCCGTCTTCAATCCACGATTATCTAAATACAAAGATGCCGCCTTCTATCCAAGTGTCAATAAATGATCCCATTTATCCACCTAGATTCGGCCCCTATACTAACACATCCAACGTTGCTGGGACTTCTACAGTGTGCCCTTTGAGTGCACTTATGATGAGTAATACACTCTTCATGCCAACTATGCTGACTAATAGCATTCCAAATCCAACAATGGTGCCCAAATCCAAAAATGAACCTTCATCCCAAGTTCTTCGTGACCATGGCTACACCCCTGAAGATGCCCTTAAAATTCCAAGCTCTTATCCCCAGACTCATCAATATAGTCCCCCTTTCAAAATTGAGAAGGTAGTTAAGAACGAGGAACATGAAGAAATGGCTAAGAAAATGAAGAGTTTGGAACAGAGTATAAGAGATATGCAGGGACTAGGGGGCCACAAAGGCATCTTATTCAGCGATTTGTGCATGTTTCCCACGTCCATTTGCCTGTTGGTTTTAAAACTCCAATGTTTGAGAAATACGATGGTCACGGAGACCCTATAGCTCATTTGAAGAGATATTACAATCAACTGAAGGGTGCAGAGGGCAAAAAAGAGTTGCTTATGGCCTATTTTGGGGAAAGCCTAGTGGGAATTGCATCCGAATGGTTCATAGATCAGGATATTACCAACTGGCATACATGGGATAATTTGGTTCGATGTCTTGTGCAACAATTATAATATAATATTGACATTGTGCCAGACCGCTACTTATTAGCCAACACGAGAAAAAAGACCACGGAAAATTTTCGTGAATATGCTGTTAGATGGAGGGAGCAAGCTGCTAGGGTTAAACCACCAATAAACGAGTCGGAGATGATTGACGTTTTTCTCCAAGCGCAAGAACCTGATTACTTTCACTACTTGCTTTCTGCCGTCGGGAAGACGTTCGCTGAAGTTATTAAGGTTGGGGAAATGGTGGAAAATGGCATCAAGTCTGGAAAGATTGTAAGCCAGGCTGCCTTAAAAGCCACAACACAAGTGCTTCAAAATGGTCATGGAAATATTTGAGGGAAGAAGATAAGGGAGGATGTAGCTATGGTTGTATCAGCGCCTCGGACCTATGTCCAAGATAATCCCCCGCAACAATATTTTCCTCCCCAAACTCCACAATATCTCATCCCATACTCTCCATATCCCGTTTTCAGCGCACAGCCAATTGTCCCCCCTTCTTATCCGCAATGGCGTGCCCCAATTCCTCAAAATCATCCACCACCCCCACAAATTCACCAAAATACTGTTAGACTTCCTTTTCGTCCTAGAAAAGAATACAAGAGGGAAAATGGAGCTAATGATGAATTCACCCCTATTGGAGAACCATATGCTAGCTTGTTTAAAAAATTAAGGACGTTGAATGTTTTGAGTCTTATTGAAAGAAAGATGCCAAATCCTCCCCCAAGAAATCTAAATTATTCTCAACACTGCGCCTATTGTTCTGATCCCCCAGGGCACAACATAGAGAGGTGTTGATACTTGAAAAAGGCAATTCAAGATTTGATCGATACTCATCGAATTATAGTTGAAAGCCCAAATGGACCAAACATCAATCAAAATCCATTGCCCAGGCATACTGAAACAAACATGTTAGAAATGATGAATGGTTGCGAAGAAGTTTCAGTCCCATACAAGCCAAATCCTTAAGGTTGGAACTGGCATAGAAAATTCGGCGAATGTTGTTCACTTGACAAAAACGATGCCTTCAGGGGTCGAAAGGAGGTTGGAAAGGTTGAACCCATCAAACACGCCCATCCTAACTGTGAAAAGAGCACTTGAAGATGTTTGGGCAAGTCAGAGAGAGGCAAGTTTAGTTATTCCAAGAGGGCCAAACAAGCATATCTTGGTCGTGCAAGGAGCCCATATTCCACCTGTGATCATTAGGCCAGTGTCCCAACTTCCAATGACTAATCCCAAGGCTGTCCCTTGGAATTATGAGCCCACCATCGTGACATACAAAGGGAAAAAAGTCAATGAAGAAGTAGATGAAGTAGGAGGAATTACCCGTTTCGGAAGATGCTATGCCCCAGCTGAATTAAGGAAAACTAAAAATGACCAAATGCAAGTTAATAGTCCAGTCACTGAAGGGGAGGCGGAGGAGTTCTTAAGGAAGATGAAACTGTCAGACTACTCCATTGTGGAACAGTTAAGGAAAACCCCAGCCCAAATCTTTTTGTTGTCTTTTTTAATACATTCAGATGAACATCGTAAAGCTGTAATGAAGATTCTGAATGAAGCACATGTTCCTAATGAAGTTACAGTGAGTCAATTAGAGAAGATTGCTGGGAGAATCTTTGAGGTAAACCACATCACCTTTTCAGATGATGAACTACCCGTGGAGGGTACGAGACATAACCAAGGCCTCCATATCACTGTAAAGTGTGAGCTTTTATATGTCACTCGAGTTCTAATTGACGGAGGATCTGGAGCAAATATCTGTCCCTTATCGACTCTACAAAAATTGAATGTTAGTGCCGAAAGGGTACGACCTAACAACGTATGTGTTAGAACTTTTGATGGGTCAAAAATAGATGCCATTGGGGAGATAGAGCTCGTACTAAAAATAGGGCCTGTCAATTTCACCGTGAATTTTCAAGTGCTAAATATCAATGCATCGTACAATCTATTGTTGGGGAGACCATGGGTATATAGGGCTGGGGCAGTCCCCTCTACGTTGCATCAAATGATTAAGTTTGTATACGATCGACAAGAGATGATTGTTCATAGTGAGGGGGATCTGTCAGTCTACAAAGACTCTTTCCTCCCGTTTATCAAGGCAAATAATAAGAATGAGGCACTTGTTTATCAAGCTTTTGAGGTAGTGGTTGTTGAGCATATCCTCGAGGGGAATCTCATTTCAAAACCACAACTGCCCATGGCGTCTGTGATGATGGTAAATGAAATACTGAAGCATGGATTTGAACCAGGTAAAGGCTTGGGGATCTTCTTGCAAGGGAGAGCTTATCCGGTGAGTCCACGGAAGAGCCTTGGTACTTTTGGCTTAGGATACAATCCCAGAGTCGAGGACAAAATGAAGGCCAAGAAGCAAAAGAGAGATGTATGGTCACTTACCAAGCCTATACCACCCATATACAAATCTTTCATCAAAGCCCACATAACAGAATCTTCTGAGTCACCACATCGAGAGCCAGTGCTGGAGGTTCACGAAGAATTGATCAACTATTTTCAAGATTTATTTGTCGAAGCTGATTTGATTGAACTCGGAGAAGGCACTAGCGACAGAGATGTGCAATTCATTGGTCCTGATGTCCAGCTGAACAATTGGGAGGCCACTCCTCTCCCCATTAAGAATGAGTCTTGGTAGTCTATCTTGTTTTTCTTTCTACCATTCGATTTATTCAAGGGTTGTAATTCAGATTTTGTCTTGTCGTTTTATATCAAGCTCTCTATTTTCCTTTTCAATAGGATGTAATGGTATTTTTATTTAAGTCTAATATATGTATTTGTTTTCTTCTATACAGTTCTTTCTATGCCGATTCTAGTGATATGACATGCATGCAGAATTTTTCGCTAGATCTTAAAATCCAATCTAATCTTCGACCTAATCCTGAAATAATAAGTTAAGAAATCGCATATGATGAAGACAAAGTATTTGAAGAAGTAAGTAGGGATTTCAAACATTTTTGAGAATAAATCAAACCCAAACATGAGTGAAACTGAGACAATAAATTTAGGGGATCATGAAAATATTAAGGAGACTAAGATAAGTGTACATGCTCGACATCAAAAGGAGGATATAATCCAGGCTCTTTTTTATTACAAGGATGTTTTTGCGTCATCTTATGATGACATGCCTAGATTAATCACTGACATGGTGGTTCACAGGTTGCCGATTGATCCTAAGTTCCCTCCGATAAAGCAAAAGTTGAGAAAGCTTAAAACTGACATGAGTGTAATAATTAAAGAGGAAATCACAAAACAACTTGAGGCCAAAGTCATTCAAGTCGCTCAATATCCTTCTTGGTTAGCCAACATCGTACCTCTCCCTAAGAAAGACGGCAAAGTTCGAATGTGTGTTGATTATCGTGATTCGAACAAACCAAGTCCAAAAGATGACTTTCCTTTGCCCAACATTCATATTTTATTGGATAATTGTGCTAAACATGAGATTGCATCTTTTGTGGATTGCTATGCGGGTTATCATCAGATTATTATGGATGATAAGGATGCAAAAAAAATGTATTTCATCACTCCATGCGGTACATATTGTTATCGGGTTATGCCTTTTGGGTTAAAAAATGCGGGGGCAACTTATATGAGGGGAATGACAACCATGTTTCATGATATGATGCATAAAGAAATTGAAATTTATGTGGACGATGTGATCATTAAATCAAAAAAGCAGTCAAATCATGTACAAGATTTAAGAAGATTCTTCGAAAGGCTCCGCATGTATAATCTCAAGCTTAATCCTGCAAAATGTGTATTTGGAGTACCATCAGGAAAACTTTTGGGGTTTACAGTCAGTCGACGAGGTATCGAGTTAGATCCTTCAAAAATAAAAGTCATTCAGGAATTGCCACCTCCAACTTGCGAGCCCATTTTTAAGTTGCTAAAAAAGAATGCCACAGTTGAATGGACCGAAGAATGTCGAGAGGCTTTTGAAAGAATTAAGAATTGCTTATCGAATCCCCCTGTGTTGGTTCCTCCCAAACCAGGCAGACCATTGATATTATATATGTCAGTACTGGATAATTCTTTTGGCTGTGTATTGGGTCAGCATGATGGCACTGGGAAGAAAGAGCAGGTCATTTATTACCTCAGCAAGAAATTTACCGTTTATGAATCAAAGTACACCCTTCTTGAAAGAACGTGTTGTGCCCTAACTTAGGAAGCACAGAAGTTGAAGCATTATCTTTCATCTTATACTACCTATCTCATTTCTCGTATGGATCCATTAAAATATATTTTTCAAAAGCCCATGCCCACGGGCAGGCTTGCGAAATGGCAAATATTACTCACAGAGTTTGACATTATCTATGTGACGCGGACCGCAATGAAAGCTCAAGCATTGGCAGATCATTTGGTAGAGAACCCTATTGATGAAGAATATGAACCACTTAAGACCTATTTTCCAAATGAAGAGATATCTTGTATCGATGAAGTTATTCACAATAACAATCAAGGATGGAAGTTGTTCTTTGACGGTGCCTCTAACAAAAAGGAAATTGGAATATGAGTTGTTCTTATGTCTGAATCAGGGGAATATTACCCTATAATAGCCCAACTTAGTTCTATTGTACTAATAATATGTCAGAGTATGAAGCTTGCATTTTGGATTTGGGGTTAGCTACTGACATGGGCATCCAAGAACTGTTAGTGTTAGGAGACTCAGACTTGCTAGTTCATCAAATTCAAAGAGAATGGGAAACTCGTGACCCAAAGCTCATACCATATCAATATTGTTTACAAGATCCCTGTCAACGATTCGTGCCGATAAGGTTTAGACACATTCCTAGAGTTCACAATGAGATTGCAGATACATTGGCCACTTTATCTTCGATGCTCCAACATCCTGATGATGCTCTTATTGATCCTTTATACATACAAATTCGTGATCAACATACTTATTGCAATATGGTTGAGGAGGAATTTGATGGTAAACCTTGGTTCTATGATATTAAAACATATCTTCAATCTGGAGAATGTTCGTCGGATGCAACTAGTAATCAAAAAAGAACTACTCGGCGACTAGCTAGCGGGTTTTTCTTAAGTGAAGGCATATTGTACAAGAAAACACATGATTTGGGTCTTCTAAGATGTGTAAATGCTAAAGAGGCTTCAAAAATCATGATTGAAGTACACTCATGAGTTTGTGGACCTCACATGAATGGATATGTTCTAGCCAAGAAGATACTTCGAGCAGGTTATTATTGGCTCACCATGGAGTGGGATTCCATACAATTTGTTCGTAAATGTCATGAATGTCAAATACATGGTGATTTGATACACTCTCCCCCCTCCGAGTTGCATGCGATGTCTGCTCCATGGCTTTTCGTGGCATGGGGAATGGATGTGATTGGACCAATAGAACCGAAAGCATCAAATGGTCATAGGTTCATCCTGGTGGCCATTGATTATTTTACAAGTGGGTGGAAGCAATAACTTTTAAGTCAGTGACCAAGAAGGTCGTGATGGATTTCATTCATTTCAACATCATCTGTCGATTTGGTATTCCAAAGGGAATTGTTACCGATAATGCTGCAAATCTCAACAGTCGTTTAATGCAAGAGGTATGCCATCAATTTAAGATTGAGCATCGAAATTCGACTCCGTATTGCCCAAAAGCAAATGGGGTTGTAGAAGCTGCTAACAAAAATATAAAAAAGATACTTCGTAAAATGATACAAGGTTCTCGACAATGGCATGAAAAGTTTCCTTTTCCTTTGTTGGGTTATCTCACTATAGTTCGTACGTCAGTGGATGCCACCCCCTATTTGCTAGTATATGGGACTGAGGCAGTTATACCTACAGAGGTTGAGATTTCGTCCCTACGGATTGTTGTAGAGGCTGAAATTGATGATGATGAGTGGATCAGAACACAGTTGGAGCAATTGAGTTTGATTGATGAGAAGCGATTGCCATCAGTATGCCATGGACAATTGTACCAGAAAAGAATGTCACGAGCATACAACAAAAAGGTGCGTCCCAAACATTTCGAAGAGGGTCAATTAGTGTTGGGGCGCATTCTGCCACACCAGGTTGAAGTCAAAGGCAAATCTTCTCCAAATTGGAAAGGACCATTCATTGTAAATAATGTATTATCCAATGGGACGTAGTGTAGCAAGGACCCTCCTGAACAATAGGACATAATGTAGCTAGGACCCTCCTGAACAATGGGACGTAGTGTAACAAGGACCCTCCTGAACAATGAGACGTAGTGTAGCAAGGATCCTCATGAACAATGGGACGTAGTGTAGCAAGGATATTCTTGAACAATGGGACGTAGTGTAGCAAGGACCCTCCTGAACAATAGGACATAATGTAGCTAGGACCCTCCTGAACAATGGGACGTAGTGTAACA
>JAJOOH010025982.1:0-11810 GCA_029582605.1 Solanum gracilifrons
TTAACCCCCCCCCCCCCCCCACCCCCACATAAAATCTACTTTTAATTGGTCTTCATAACTATAAAAAGAAAGAGATAGTGAATTACACCTGTGGGACTTTTATATAAGTGTATATATACTTATTATTCTTTCTGATGGTGAATAATATATAAAAGTATATTTTAATTGTCCATATGTGTGTAGTTTAGTTCTTTTAAATAAGATTTTAGTTGCTCTATATTTTAGTCTGCACATAAAATTATAATGAACTAAAGCATCATTACCAAAAATATACAAATCCAACTTGTATACAATTATATTTGTAAACTCGTTACAAAAGAGAAAATAGAATTGTGACATGGGGACATCTTTAAACACTATAAATTTGGCAATCAGTTGCTTAATTATATTTGTCCTATATATACTTTATAGAAAGATGAAAAACATATACTTTAATAGAAAAATGGCATAATTATTATTACATAGTACGTAGAACATTTATTACATAGTACGTAGAATAATAAAACAAAACAAAACTAAACAAGTGATCCACGACTTATGGATATGGCCATAATTGCGACGACAGGTTGGGCACGTAATTTGGCGGCGCATCCAAGTTGAAATGCACTCAATGTGGTACAAGTGAGTGCAAGGAAGAATATAAATATTGTCGGTTGATTCAAAGTTGGATAAACATATATGATATGTAGTGTCACGATCACCTAACTCTATATTAGAATAGGCCAAACATGGAAACAAGCGAAGAGTTTCTTGTCCATGCTTTTTAATGGTCCATTTCTGCCCTATTTTAACAAGTAGAAACATTAAAAGTAAAAAAACACCTATGATTGATACTACTATTATAGCTTGAACTCCGTGGTGAAGGAAATACTTCTTATCTGATTCGGCCAAAATAAAAATGAATGAACTATTTTTGAAATAAAACTGCTGACGAGAGGGAGTTGCTCGGATGGTAAGCACCTCTCACTTTCAATCTGAAGGTTGCGAGTTCTAGTCACCAAGAGAGCAAAAGGGGTGGGAGCTCCTAGGGAGGGTAAAAAAAAAAAGAAAAAAAAACTGCTAATTATATTAATTAATTTAAAAACACTATTTTATTATGAGACGATCTTCCAAATATTTATAAAACTGAAAACCATATAAATCTAGCAGACGAAAATATTTTATTAGAAAAATGGCATACAAATTTTGTTATACTGGAAGACGAAAAAAAAGAATGTTCCTAATAATTTTACAATGGTCTATTCTGTAACAAATTCTAACTAACAAATATTCTATCCTAAATTATCAGCAATATTCTAAATTGGATTGTTTGGGCCACTTCTTCCATAATAAGAAACACAAATATTCCAAATCATGAAAAAAAAAATAGAAGAAAATTGTTCCTATTTAATTGGTTCTATACCTTTAATTTGAATGTTATGTTGCCTTTCAAAGAATTGCAAAGGGAAAAAAAATAATCAATTTCTTTATTTATTATTTCTGATTACATATATAGAAAGTGCTACCAATTTTGAGAAATATTAAATGAATTGTTGCAATCAACTTTATATAATTAAGGTCACTCCAAACAATGATTGGATCACATGAGTACACGATTCCTTAGACTTTGCATGAATTTAGGACACGTAATGATAAGTTAGTTAATTCATCTGGCAGCTAAAAAAAAATCAAAAGAGGAATATAAAGTTCATAGGTTCGAATTGTGAAATCATCAAGATATGCGGCATATATTAATTATGGTCGTGGAAAGGATGTTTGTCCGAACTAACTTTGACAATATAAGGTCATAATAATTTTTACTGGCATATAGTAGATGATGAATTTTCTTGACGAAAATCTTGTATTCCCGCCACTGTACATTACATTTACACCTCTTGAAGTATGTCCCTTCCTTCAGGGGCGCTTAGGCACACGTATGCCAGGGGTGTCCCCCTTTGTCGGAAAAAATACCACATATACATGTAAAATGATACACAAAATAATTAAATAACATATTTTGAACACCTTTGACATAATAGATTGATATAGCCTAGTGATTTAAGATGTCTTAAATGTGTGTTTAGACATCTTTAATTAGCTAGTGCTTGCGCGTTCAATCCCTTTTTAAAAAGAGCTTTTGTTATTTAATTTTTGGACCCTCTTTGTGAAATTTCTAGCTAAAAAAAGTTTTTGTTATTTAATTTTTAGACCCTCTTCGTAAAATTCCTGGCTCTGCCACTGCCTTACTTAAACTTTGCTTGAATGTGCACGGGCTACCCTTATTCCCTTTCTATTGTTTGTAGTCTTTAATTACCACAATAGTAACATGAAAACTTGAACCAAATTTAACAATAATTCTGAGTTTATGTTTATCACAAATGATTGTTCTATCAATAATAATATAAACAACAACTTAGTATATAGTCTATATATACACACAAAAGCAATTATAAATCAAACCAAACCAACGTTGGATTTTTATCATTCTTAACACTTTTTCTTTTTCCATAACAAGTCATCTTCACCATTAAATTCAAAACACAAGTAAGCTTCTGATTATGTTTAATAAGGACCATAATTGTTTTAAAAGAACACACAACATTTCAAAAGATCACCTTTTTCTTCTCTGCATATATATATATCATTCTTCTCATTTAGTATTTTGTAAACATTTGATTTTGCATTGATCACATGAAGTCTTGTTAGCTAACGCAACATCGACGACATTGTTTACCTTTGCCTTCACACCTTCAGGTATATCATCACCAAATGTATATATGTTTGTAGTCACCATTTTTCTCTTCTCCATGGGAAAGGAAAAAACGAGCTAGCTCTCTGTTATCTTCTAAATTATATTATGTTACTCCAATTTATTTAAACTATGATAATATTTCATCTGCAGATTAAATTATTGACAATGCCGTTCCTACAACCAGATGACTCAGATAACGCGTACATAGTTAAGCACTTAATTCAAGTTGTGATAGCAGTATTAGTTATGAGTGTTGTTTTACTTTTCATGTTTCTACTTGTTAAAATAGGGCAGAAATGGGCCATGAAAAGACGTGGACAAGCAACTCTTCGCTTGTTTCCACGTCTACCCTATTCTGATATAGAGTTAGGTGACCGTGACACTATATGTCGGATATGTTTATCTGACTTTGAATCAACCGACAATATTTATATTCTTCCTTGCACTCACTTGTACCACAGTGAGTGCATTTCAACTTGGATGCGTCGCCAAATTACGTGCCCAACTTGTCGTCGCAATTATGGCCATATCTATAAGTCGTGTATCACTTGTTTAGTTTAGTTTAGTTTTATTATTCTACGTACTATGTAATAAATGTTCTACGTATTATGTAATAGTAAAAACTTTGCCATTTTTCTATTAAAATATATACTTCTATATATTCGTAATGTGTACATTTAATAATTTTCATTACATTTATTAGCTAAGTAATAAAAAGTTCCGTCGCTCACTTCAATTATCCATTTTATCAACAATTTTAAGGTTATGAGGTATCTTTTGTGTGAATTGTGGGCCCATTAATTTTGTAATTTGGCACATTTATTAGTGGACAAATTAGAGAAATACACACATTTTGTTTCCCTTATTTCCATTATCCCCTATTACTTTTAACAATCTCAAAAATCCCTTATTTCTTTAATGTATTCGAACTGCATATTAATGTATTGGAACTACATATTATGTATCCGAGCTACATATTAATATATCCGAGCTAGTATTTAATGTATCCGAGCTATATATTATGTATCCAAGCTAGTTTTTAATATATTCGAGCTACATATTAATGTATCCGAGACAGTATTTAATGTATCCGAGCTTCAATTATTGTATCCGGTTTTTTTAAATTTTAAGGGATTAATGCAATTAGAAACTTATTAGGGATAGATTGTAATTTCATATTAAAACTATGGATTTATGTAATTTACCTATTATTAGTTTGTAAAAAGTTATTAAAAATATGTGGGCCTCACTTGAATTGCTCTTTATTATCTGTAATGGTAAGCATCTGTCAAGTATAACTCTTATTCACATTTCTTAAGTAGTAAATAAAAATAGTTGTTGCTCTAGTAATATAAAAATACTAGTAAACTTATTCGTATTTCGCACGAAATATTATTTTACTTAGAGTTGAGACTTGTTTTCTCTGCTAAACAAATAATTTAAAAAAAATCCTAACATTAAGTTGACACCAAGAGAAATCAATCAATTTTTTAAATCTCTTGGATATAATAATGGTGTAATATTTTAAAAAAAGTTACAAATTGAAATTAGCATACCAAAGTTTTTAATAAAGCATTATGCTCTCTTCTAATTAACATCAATTCAAAAACAATGTCATTTATGAAAGAAATTCATTATTATTTAAAATAAGTCAAAAAAACTAAATGGAATCTTTAAAGTATTCACAATTTATCAATCAAAATTCATATGCATAAAGAAATAGTGAATAACCTTATTTTGATAATCCGTAATAATCATACACAAAAATTTCATTATCGGCAACTAATTCATTAAAAGAACCTATATTTCCATAAAACATTCATGATTTAATAATTTCAAATGATTATAATTATCATCGAAAAAATAAAATTCTCAACCTAAGTAACTTACGGAGAAAGTACATTTAATTTTCAAAATTCTTTTCAATTTTCAAAAATATTTCAAGTTTTAATTATTCACATTTAATTTAGGTCCATACATTCCTATATAAATTTTCATCACTTGGGAGTTTTAAATCTTTTAAAGTGCTTGATTTTCACATACTTTTATTTTTCTTTAAAAAAAAGTAAAGAAAAAATAACAATTCAAGAAGAAATTAATTTTTTCTGTATATATTTCTAGAAAATATGATGTTTCTTTGTATATATTTTATAAATCTTAATTACATGTACATTTTTTTAATACTTTTTGTCTTTATTTTTTCCTCACCTTCTTTCACTTTTTTCTTCTACCCGTTCCTTTTCTTTATAAAATTGTCAAATATATGTTCGTACTTCTTTTTCAACTTCTTAATAATAAAGATAAGTAATCAAAAGATAATATTGTACAGTTTCAACATAAGAAAATAAAACAAAATATTAAAATAGCAAATAAGATATATTATAGAATATGAAGAGGTATAAATATTATACACACGTTAATTATTTCAAAAGGTTAGTGAGATTAATAAGAAAACCAATTGGGTAAATAGCTATTACATACATAAAAAGAAAAGATATTTTTTATTTCTTAAGTTCAATTGACTTAATTAGTAACACAACACAATTTAAGATTTTCTCAAAATCAATATTTTTGTTTTTACACCATGAGTCCACTTACGCTCTCATTAATTAAAATAGAATTTTGAATTCACTAAAGTTGTTATGCCCAAACCATACCTTATAAAAGTGGTCCTTGTTTTACCCTTTAAATGTTTATGGTTGCAAACTTTCATTAATAGATCTATAATCAGGAGATCATCTTAATTGACACATTTTTGTTTATGAATCTTTTTTTCCTATAACAAAGTACTTTTATTTCATAAGTTTTGTACCTTTGAAGTATTTATCATTTTTTTTAAAAAGAACACTATTATGGAATAACCATCATTAATTACAGCAGCTTGTAATAACATCGATTAATCAAGTCATGAGACAAAAATTAGTAAACAACAAAAAGGAAAAAATCAAAAAAAACAAAGAACCTGAAAAGACATATGATTGTCTTTGGGATTCTTTTCAGTTTCTTTGGTGATTTTTCTGAATCGAAGGGTTAAATAGGATGGAGTAATTTTTTATTTTTTTTATGGGGAATGAGAGGGTGGTTTGGCTTGGGGGAGGGGGTGGTAGAGTGGGGTAAAAAAAATAATTTAAATTTTATTTTTAAAAAAATTATTTTTGGGATGATAATATTTTAATTTTTAATTAATATCAATAGTTTATTATTTATTTTTTTGTCTAGGTGAAATATTTTACACACCACTGATGTGTGTTTCTCAAACTAATAAGTAGAGCTGTCAATATGAGCTGGCCCGCCCCATCTGGGCTAACCCATACAGGCTTTGCAATTTGACGGGTCAGGTCGGGCTAACCCATTTTTTGTGTGGGCCAGAAAATAGTTGGTCCATCCCACAAGTACGTGGGCTACGGGCTTTTCCGAGTCAACCCTCTTTTCTTAAAGGTATAATTTTTATAATTTTTTAAATTAAATTATAATTTAAAAATATTATTATAAATATCGACAAGATAATATTACATGGGGTTAGTGTTACTACTTGTTAATCAAAGGCCAAACCCATCGGTGGCCACCTAAAGTGGACATCAATTTTCATTTAGACACTTTAACTAGACTTTGTTTATTTTAAACACCTCATGTCATGTCCTATTTTATCATTTTGACACTTTTTGCTGAGTTCATGTAATTTTCTTGCTTATAGTTTAAAATGTTCAAAAATTATTACTTTAAAATATGAGCATATCAATTTGTTTAATTGATAAAATTAATAGCTCAAACTTTTTGTTATATATCTACACAAAACTTTCATATGAAAGGCATAAAAATTAATATTTCGTAAAAAATTTACATTAAAAATTAGAAATAATAAATACACAAAAGAGCTCAAATATCAATTTTTGTATAGAAACTGAATATATTATGTAATCCAAACACTACGTAAAAATGAAGAAGTTAAAAGCGAATATCAATGATTTCATATATCAATAAGTAAATGAGTTTTGATTTTCAATAAAGAATATGAAAAATTTGGACAATAAAATGATAATAATTGTGACTTTTATTCTTATAAACTAATAAAATAAATAAGAAAATAGGAAAAAAATTATCTTTTTTGGCTAGTGCAATATTATTTTACTGTCAACTTTAATTGTGGGTTCATCATGAAACGTAATAAATATAAATAGATGTTAGAAATATTTTTTTTGGAGAGTTACACCTTTCCATTTTTAAAATTTATTTAGTGAGCAATTATCTTATTCTTAAATTGAATAATTATGTAAATATTTTTTAGATTAATGAAAATTAGATAAAAAGAGAAATTTCATAATTAGGAGAGTTAAAGGGATGATTTAACTTTTTTCAAGCTATTTGAAATGGTATTTCATTAGACTACTCTATTTTAATAAATTTTCATTCGTTAAGGAGAAAATGAAAGATTTGAGTGATAAATATTTTTGTCTTTAAAATTTATAAAAAATAATAGGAATAAGTGGAGTAGTAAAATTTGAGGTGTTTAAATTCTTATAATAAATAATAGAAATTAATGAAGAGAATAGTAATTGACACATTTTTAATAGTAATTATAAATAGAAATATAGTGAAAATTACAACAATAAAAAAAAAGAAAAAGTAAGGATCATTGGCCAAAGAGAGGTGTCAAATATTTTTTTAATAATTTACCTTTATATAATATATATAGATAGATATACATTTTTCATTCTTCTTGGAGAATGAAAGGTTGGAGTTAATTTGAGGCTTTAAATTTACAATAAAGAATAGGAATAAGTAGAATGATAAGTTTTGAGACATTTAAAGTTTTTACAATATATAACAGAAATAAATGGAGAGAGTAATAATTGACACTTTTTTGATAATAATAATAATAGATTAAAATATAGTGAAATTTATAAAAAAATAAATAGGATCTTTATTATTATTTTTTTAAAAACGAAAGTATTGCATATAATGTTTATAGTTTCTTTAGTTTTTCATTAGAATTATACAAATACTCAAGTTTGTTGTCAATTTTTTTAATTCATTGCTTGGTTAACGTTTTTTTTCTTTTTGTATGTTATCAAATTTCTGCTCTTTAAAATGCTTCTAATCTTAGTGTCGTATTTAGGAATGCACTTCGGCATACAAATAAACAGTAACATAGAGTACATAATGTTCGTTTTAGAATGTTGCAAACAATTATCATAATAAAAAATCAGAAGAACTAACCATAATTTAACCTAATGAATTATGTATGTACAACTATAGTCATATAAAAGAAAAAGATTTTTTTTTTATATTTTAAGTTCTTCAATAAAGTACATAAATGAAATATAGAGAATAGGAAATAAAAACTAAAAAGATTAAATTACTATAACAATAATTTTATTGTAAGACTCTACATTATCTTCTTCCAAAATTCACAATTTTCTTTACTTGTATCTTCCTCAACTTTCTTCTTCACCCTACAAACACAAATAGTATATTATGAAATTGTTAGTTACTCCATAATTTTATTTGGATTGAGTTTATTCAATTTAGTTTCAAAGATTAGTTAAATTGACTAAACAAAATAAATAACATCACATAAATTATTAAAGTAAAAAAAATAATTTAAAAGATTAAAAGAAGCATTTTTACCCATAGATACTTTACGACTTTGTTGAAAGCAACCATATTATGTGATGATTAGTATTTCTTCCTCACCCTAATGTATGCTATGGTAATGGAGAAATGAAAGAATAACTTTGAATGAAATTTTTCTTGCTACAGAATATGAATTTATATAGAAAAAGAGGAGGAATACCATAAGGTGTCATAAAGTAATAAATTTAATTTTGGGGGTTATGAAGATTAAAAAAAAGAGTTATGAATATTATTAAGATTATAAGTTGAAGAGGTGTGAGTTATTGGTAGTTATTTCTTATTTTATTAAAGATATTAAATATATATTATAGTGGTAGGTGAAAAGTTGAGTAATTGAATGTGAAGACTTTTTGAGATATTAAAAATAAAGTAATTAAATAATGAAGAAAAAATGGTTAAAAAGAAAGACAAATATGAATGGAGGCCATAGAGAGATGCCATATCACCTTCTCTATGTTTCTCCTACATATATATATATATATATATATATATATATATATATATATATATATAGATTGATTCAAACTAAGGCTTGGACTATATGTACATTTATAAAAGGAAAATAACGCATATAAGCAAACATATACTAATTAATTAGTTAATATAACTCTATTTTTCCTTAATTACAATTCGCAATCTACTTTTAGCTATAATTACACGGCTCAACTTTTTAGTTTTGTATAATTCTCACGTTTGTATAATAAACTTTTCTATAATTCGGAATTTGTATGCAAACTATAACTGTGGAACATAATTAAGTTTATTATAGTGACTATTTGTGAAAGTTCCCCTTTATAAAATCAATATTCTCTCTGTCCAACAATAGTTGTCTACTATTGCCTTTGCACACTTTCTTAAGAAACTATAAATAGAAGGGTAATTTTACTATATCACCCTTTGAATATAATAAATACAATGTCTTAAAAAATGTAATAGAGAAATAACTATAATTAATGATAAGGGTAAATTATGAAGTAAATGTAAAATTATACATTGACTTCATAAAGTGGACAAGTATTGTTGGACATCCCAAAATAGTATAGTGGATAGTTATTGTTGAATGGAGGAAGTAAAATAAAATAAAATAAAATCAAGTGATCACTTGTTTGCCCAATTGATGTGACAGAATTTAATTGTACACGTAGTTTGAGAAACAAAGAAAACATTGGAGGATAAAAATGAAATTTATAAAATTATTACTAACATCTAAGATTTGCATCAAATTATATTAAATTACTGCGTGTTAAGTAGTAATTGAGAGCCATAATACATAAATATGTCTTTTAACTTAGTTTCAACTGACAGTTATGCTTTACAATTACATGAGATATCTCCTATTACATCTAATCATGGTAATCCAATAGGTCAGCATACATCTACTCATAGTAACCCAATAGGTCAGGATATGTCTATTCAGAGCAACCCAATAGGTGAGGGTGCATCTACTCAAAGCAACCCTATTGGTGAAGGTGATTCAAGTGGTAGCCATGCACAAACCCTTGTCGTTCTAACTAATCCAGAGTTAGTCCATGTATTTGCTATTATTTTACATATTATTTTTTATTTATGATATGATATTGATGCATAACTTAGTAAATTTATACAGATTGCAACCTTCTAGTACATGCTCTAGTTTTATATTCGAGTCTTTCAAAAATGAACTTGATCCTAATAGAATCAACTGGAGAGGTGTCTCAAACGATATAAGAGATGAATATTTTGGAGAATTCAAGGTATAGCTTTTCATCAAAATTGAGTTTAGAAAGTTATTCACTTTTATAGATAGGATATTAATGTATCACTTAATTTGAAAATTTTATTTCAAAACAAATTATGTTGATACTCTTCCATTAATGGTGTAGTAAGGAGACAATGGGAAGTTAAGGCAACAACCAGGTACAGGGATTTTATATCTAAAAAAAAAGCGAGCAACACTAAGCCATCCTATGTACCTCAAAATGTGTGGGAAAGTTGGACTCAACTTTGGGGAGATTCTAAGACTGTTGAGAGGTCAGAAATAAATTCAAAGAATCGTTGTGGTGGATGAGAAGTCGCTCGTGGAACTCAAACGGTAGGTTCTGTCTCAATTGGAGGGTATAGCAAGAGACTTGTAAGTATGTATTTCACACACTATATAAACTAAGATATTATGTTAAGTATATGCATTTGTATCTGAACATATAGATTACTAGATGGAAGCAATTGTGTCCGTTGTTATTTGATTTGGTAAATATCCACCTAATTTTAGGAAGCTAGCCAATATTCATTGTAGGAAGCTGGCCAGTAAGTCATTGTAGGAAGTTGTCCAATATTTTTGTACATGTATCTTTCTTGTTAAATTTTCTGATTTTTCACTCTTATACTATCAGCTTGAGCTGAACTTTCTGAGGAACTGGGTATTTGTTGGAAGTTGTGACCTTTGTGCTTTTGACCAATCTACTTCTAGTCTTAATGATGATGAGAACTGTCAAATTTGATTAGCTAATTTTGTTTATTACACTGGGTATGTTATTATTGTAGAGTTATAGAAATGTGTGTAGGGGGCAGGGGAGTTATCAGTTATTAGGGACTTATAGTTCTGATTCTTGATACCCTTTTTGGCCATTTACATATTATCATCTTCTGTAAATACTGCAACTTCATTTATTTTCCAGTTCTGAATTTTGAAAAATGATGAGAGTATGTTGTTGTGCCTTTTAAGTTCTTAGAACATATACCTTGACTACATAGACCTGGTACAATTGGTTGATAGCATGAGAAGTTCACATCATATAGTCGAAAGCACAACGGTCTTAACTTTCAACAACTGATTCACAACGATGTCTTGGGAAATGTACAAATACTAAGGAAAAAAATACAGGTATCTAAAAGTATCTTGCAGGGGACTATGTATAGTATTATAATATGATCTCACTACAAGAAAGCAATCAGACCTATAACCTCATTGTAGTGGCTTCTAGACTTGCTTTTCTTTTTGTTATTTTTCAAAATCAGCCAATCATTCACACTTTCTCTTCATTTTCCCTCTATACTTCACATACATTTACATAAGGTATGTTGAACTTTCAGGTTATTCTATTTTCATTTATATGCTATTGTAACATTCCGCCTTAGAAAGAGCTAAATTTAGAAAGAATTAATTTGGAAAGAGCCAAATCTTGAATTTTACAAGTTATGCTTAAGTTGTGAGTTTTGGGTCAACTTCAAATGACCATAACTTTCAGTATAGGATGAGTTAGGTGGCCCATATATAAGATATCAAATGAAAGGTAGTGGAATCCTCTTTCCAATGCCACCGAGTTTGCTAATTTTCGAGCTCGTATGAGGGAGATATTCCTGTTTGAAGTTAGCCTGTCAAGTTAAGGAAAGTTGCCCGAAAATGTGAGGGGTATTTTGGTCTTTTTCCTACCCAATCAGATTTAAACTAATTTAGTAATATTTTGGG
>JAJOOH010025984.1:0-13832 GCA_029582605.1 Solanum gracilifrons
TAGAATTTCAACAGATCATCATGAATTAGTTATTTAAATGTTCCAAATCAGATTATCATGTTATTTCTCAGTTTATTGCATGAATTTCAGAACCTTAGCTATGTATTTCTTTAGTTCTTGAATTACACATGCTAGGTCAAATATTTCAGTATTCAGTCATACATGCCTCAGTTTATGAATGCATCATTATCAGATTAAATATTGCATTCTTAGTTTGCATGTTCAGTTCGTGCTATCTACTATTTATTGAAATTCAGTCATAACCAGTTAACTACTTTAATCAATGGGAGTAGCATAAGACCGAATTGGACTAGGGTTCAGCGTACCCATAAAGACCCAGAACAACGAACCACGTAGGTGTAAGTCCCCTCTGTGGGCAATATCAGTTAGTGATCACGCCAGCATGCCTCTACACTTTGGCCGGGTGTATTGGGTCTTCTCGATGGGACGTATACATCAGACTCCACATTTAGCTCATGCGGTTTTATGTCGGTTATTAGTAGCTCCCACAGTTCAGTCAGATTCTATTGCATTGACCATTAATTTGTATAGTCAGTATTCAGTTTCAGCATGTTATAAATTGGTCACTGCATTCAGTTAGCTCAGTATTCAGTATCTATATCATGTCCAGATATTCATTGCTTTAATGCTTTGTTCAGTTATATGTTCTTTCAGCTTTACTCCATCTTGCATGCTTAGTACCTTTCACGTACTGACGCATACGTGCGCTACATTTTCTCGTGATGTAGGTTCAGGTGTTCAACATCCAGATAACGCTTTGATCGGTTCCCAATCTCCAGTTCAGTAGAATCATTGGTGAGTCCTCATTCTCCAAGGACAATAGTCATGAGTTTCTTTTCGGTATTTTAGTCTTTTAGTTTCAGTTTTACTAGACTTAGCTGGGGCATGTACCTGCATTTGTAGTCAGTTAGAGGCTATTTTCAGACATAGTTAGATTCAACTTAGTACTGAGTTAATATCTTCTTTGTATTAAACTCATCATTTATCATTTATTTCAGTTATAGTATATGGGTATTCCCCATCTTTTCATTTTATTTATGATTATAGCTACCGCATCAGTTTATTATCTTTAGTATGCTTATGATCATGCCAATAAGGTTAGCTTGGGATCACTTGTGGTCCTAGGTCCCGTATCCGCGTCTCGGAGGTAGCTCGGGGTGTGCCAAACTCGGTATAAGAGCATTAGGTTTAAGTGTCCTAGGATGTCTGGAAAGCCGTACTAGGTAGAGTCTTTTTCATGGATGTGTAGTGCACACCACATCTAATGAGAGGGAGGCTACAAAGTGTCTTAGGAAAATTCTTCATTTTCTTGTTACTCTTATCGTGCGTAAGGTATGATCTAATTCCGTTCTAACTCGACGTTCTACATTTTAGGGATCATGCCTCATCGTAGAGATTATGCCAGGAATGCGAATACTAGAGATGCAAACGCAGCTCCTCAGTTTCGGATCAGGAAGTCTCAAATGCTGAATTCAGGAATGCTATTCAGATGTTGGCTCAGAGTATCGCTAACCAGAACAATCAGCGGTTTCAATCTCCTGTGAATGCAAATGGTGGATCAATAACAACAACGGTCCGTGACTTTGTTAGGATGAATCCACCTGAGTTCTTAGGATCGCAGACTGGTGAAGATCCCTAGAATTTCTTGGATGAGATCAAGAAGATCTTTGTGGTGATGCAGGTCACTAGAAATGATCGGGTTGAGTTAGCATCTTACCAACTTAAGGATGTGGCTCATATCTGGTAGACTTAGTGGAAAGACAACATGGGCTACTTTGTCTTTATAACTCCTTATATAGCAGTCCAATTCAGTGTTAGCCGAGAAATTCTCTCAGAACCCTTTGTCAGTCTCTACTCCAGTCGGTGACCCAGTTATAGCTAGACGGGTATACAAAAATTGCCCTGTCACAGTCTCCCAGAAAGTCACCTCAGCAGATCTTGTAGAGTTAGAAATGGTAGACTTCGATGTCATTCTAGGCATGGATTGGTTACATTCATGTTATGCCTCAATCGATTGTAGAACTAGGATTGTTCGATTTCAGTTTCCAGACGAACCAATCTTTGAATGGAAGGGAAGTAGCTTAGCGCCTATCGGTCGATTCATTTCTTACCTTAAGGCTAGAAAGATGAACTCTAAGGGTTTTCTCTATCATCTAGTTCGGGCTAAGGATTCTAGTTCCGAATCCCAAAATCTTGAGTTAGTCCCTGTAGTCAATGAGTTTCCAGAAGTGTTTCCAGAAGATCTTCACAGAGTTCCTCCCAAAAGGGAAATCGACTTTGGAATAGATCTCCTTCCAGATACCCAACCTATCTTTATCCCTTCTTACAGAATGGCACCAACTGAGCTTAAGGAGTTGAAAGAGTAGTTGAAAGACCTTCTAGATAAGGGTTTCATCAGACCTAGTATTTCACCTTGGGGTGCACCAGTTTTGTTCGTGAAGAAGAACGATGGTTCTTTCAGAATGTGCATTGACTATAGGTAGTTTAACAAGGTCACAATCAAGAATAGGTACCCTATCCCCAAAATTGATGACTTGTTCAACCAACTTTAGGGTGCTAGTCATTTCTCAAAGATAGACCTTAGATCAGGTTATCATCAGCTTAGAGTCATAAATAGTGACATTTCGATGACAGCCTTCAGAACTCGGTATGGTCATTACGAATTTGTAGTTATGTCATTTGGACTAACAAATGCTCCTACAACTTTCACGGAATTGATGAACAGAGTGTTCAAGCAGTACTTAGACTTGTTCGTTATTGTCTTTATTGATGATATCCTCATTTACTCTAGGAATGAAAAAGAACATGCGAGTCATTTGATAGTTGTTCTACAAACTTACAAAGATCGCCAGTTATTTGCAAAATTTAACAAGTGCGAGTTTTGGTTACAACCAGTTGCTTTTCTTGGGCATATTGTTTCTAGTGAAGGAATTCGAGTAGATTTACAGAAGATAGAAGCAGTGAAACAATGTCCCAGACCTACCTCTGCTACAGCTATCAGAAGTTTCTTAGGTTTAGCGGGCTATTACAGACGGTTCGTGGAAGGATTTTCATCCATAGCCTCTCCATTGACTAGGTTGACTTAGAAAAAGGTTAAGTTCCAGTGGTCAAATGATTGTGAGAAAAGCTTCGCAGAATTGAAAACTAGGTTGATTCCAACTCCTGTCTTGACTCTACCAGAGGGTTCAAATGGGTATGTGATATATTGTGATGCATCCAGGGTCGGCCTAGGTTATGTGTTGATGCAGCGAGGTAAGGTTATAACTTATGCTTCTAGACAACTTAAACTACATGAGAGGAATTATCCGACTCATGACCTCGACCTCGCAGCTGTGGTGTTTGCACTCAAGATTTGGAGACACTAGTTTTATGGTGTTCATGTAGATGTGTTCACAGACCATAAGAGCCTCCAATAAGTATTCACCCAGAAAGAGTTGAATCTTTGCCAAAGAAGGTGGCTTACTTTCCTCAAAGATTATGATATGACCGTGCATTACCATCCGGGTAAGGTGAATGTAGTAGAAGATTCTCTTAGAAGATTATCCATGGGTAATGTAGCACATGTTGAGGAAGAAAAAAGAGAGCTAGCAAAGGATGTTCACAGACTTGCTCGCCTAGGAGTTCGTCTTATGAACATATCAGATGGTGGTGTAACGGTTCAAAATGGGGCAGAATCTTCTTTGGTAGTAGAGGTTAAGGAAAAGCAAGACAGTGATCCAATCTTGCTTGAGCTTAAGGGTGCAGTCCACAATCAGAGAGTGTAGGTTTTCTCCCAAAGCGGAGATGGTGTACTTCACTATCAGTGTAGATTGTGTGTTCCTGATGTGGGTGAATTAAGATAGTATATTCTCTCTGAAGCCCACAATTCTAGATATTCTATTCATCCAGGCGCCACTAAGATGTACCATGATCTGCGGGAAGTCTATTGGTGGAATGGTATGAAAAGAGATATAGCAGTTTTTGTGGCTAAGTGTCCCAATTGCCAGCAAGTCATGGTAGAACATCAGAAACTAGCGGGTTTGAGTCAAGAGATTGACATTACTACTTGGAAGTGGGAAGTGATCAACATGGACTTCATCACATGTTTACCTCGTACTCGCAGACAGCATGACACTATTTGGGTGATTATTAATTGGATTACTATGTCTCTCGCTTTTCGGCAGTCAAGACTACAGATTCGGTGGAGGATTACGCCAAGCTTTACATTAATGAGATTGTGAGGTTGGATGGGATTCCTTTGTCTATCATCTCAGATAGAGGCCCTCATTTCTGGTAGTCATTTCAGAAAGGTCTTGGTATTTAGGTTAATCTTAGCAAAACATTTCATCCCCAGACGGATGGTCAGGCAGAGAGTATGATTCATACCTTAGAGGACATGTTGAGAGCTTGTGTGATCGACTTCAAAGGTAGTTGGGATGATCACCTTCCTCTCATTGAGTTCGCCTACAACAATAGTTACCATTCCAGCATTCAGATGGCTCTTTATGAGGCATTGTATGGGCGTAGATGTAGATCTCCAGTTAGTTGGTTTGAAGTAGGTGAAACAACCTTGATAGGACCAGATTTAGTCCTTGATGCTATGGAGAAAGTGCAACTCATTAGAGGTAGTCTTAGGACTGCTTAGAGTTGCAAGAAGTCATATGCAGATGTGAGAAGAAGGGAACTAGAGTTCCAAGTTGATGATTGGGTTTTTCTAAAAGTGTCACCTATGAAGGAGGTGATGAGATTTGGCAAGAAAGAGAAGCTCATTCCCTGATATGTAGGCCCATACCGGATCTTGAAAAGGATTGGTAAAGTGGCTTATGTGTTAGAGTTGACAACAGACTTAGCAGCAATACATCCAGTCTTTCACATTTCTCTTTTGAAGAAGTGTGTGGGTGATCCAGCATCTATAGTGCCATTAGAGAGTGAGGCCGTGAAAGATAGTCTCTTGTATGAGGATATACCAATTGAGATTCTCGATCGTCAAGTTAGAAGGTTGAGAAACATAGAAGTCGCTTCAGTCAAGGTTTTGTGAAGTAGTCAGTCCGTAGAGGGAGCTACTTGGGAAGAAGAAGCAGTCATGAAGTCCAAGTATCCTCACCTCTTTCCTTTCGATTCCACTTCAGCTTGAGGTAATAGTTTCTCTTCAGTTTTCAATCATTCATGCGTAAATTCAGTTTTAGAATCATGTTCCTTCAATTTTTACTTGCATTTTCAGCGTATTTGCATGTTCTTGGCACTCCATTCAGTCAGAAATCCCGTTCTTAGTGTTTAGTGGTAGGGATTTCATCCCTCTCCCTCCTTTTCGCCTAGTTTAGTCTTTATTCGAGGACAAATGGTCCCAAGGGGGAGATAATGTAACACTCCGTATCCGAAAATAGACCAGATTGTAGATTTTTGGTAACGCAGATGTCATTCACGGGCACCATCCACACACCGTAGGAGGACCCACGGTCCATCCTCAAGGTTCATGGTTCATGTCAGCAAACTCCCCCAGAACTTAGCCATAAATTTGGACAAGTGTTGACCCACGGCCGGACATACGGTCCGTAGGTCAGGTTATGGACCGTGGTTCGTGTCCATGGATCGATGCCCCTAAAGACCAGCTTTAGTCCTGATTGACAATTGACCAGCACGGACCGTAATTCGATGCACAGTCCGTAGGTCTGACTGTAGGTGAGGGTAGCATCCAGTTAGATGAAAATTGTGATTGGGTCAACTTCAAATAGTCATAACTCTTTGAAAAAAATTAATTGTGTGTCCCATGACCTATGATATGATAGATAATTGAATTCTTTTTCCAACTCCACCAAGTTTGCTAAAATCCGACGTCCGAGTAAAAAGTTATGCTCGTTTTAGTGAAGCCCTGTCTGGTAATTTGACCGACGACCCCAATCGACGGACCGTCGATTGACCCACGACCCGTAGGTCCAATCCGTCGGTCACTCCGATAGAAATTAAGTTAGGGGTCTTTTGGTCTTTTCCTATTTCATTAGATCCCTAAGATACGTCGTTTAGACCCTAAATCATGAGGTTTTAGTTAGTTTAAGCCTAGAAACATAACTAGAACTTACCTGAGTCAAAATCATTAATCAAAACTTAGAAAATAAGAAGCAAGAGAGTCAAAAAAGGTCAAAAACCCTAGTTCAAGAACGAAGCAAGTTTACTGCAGTTCCTGCCCAGAAATCAGAGGATTTCTCCGTGAAATTCGTCACTAGGTATGTGGGATTTCACTAGTGGGTTCCTTTGTCCCATTAGGTCTCTTAAATTCAGTCAGATTCTTGACTCCATGATTATGAACTTACCTAGGGTTTATAGAATTTCAACAGATCATCATGAATTAGTTATTTAAATGTTCCAAATTAGATTATCATGTTATTTCTCAGTTTATTGCATGAATTTCAGAACCTTAGCTATGTATTTCTTTAGTTCTTGAATTACACATGCTAGGTCAGATATTTCAGTATTCAGTTATACATGCCTCAGTTTATGAATGCATCATTATCATATTAATTGTTGCATTCTCAGTTTGAATGTTCAGTTCGAGCTATCCAGTATTTACTGAAATTCAGTCATAACCAGTTAACTACTTAATTCATTGGAAGTAGCATAATACCGAGTTGGACTAGGGTTCAACGTACCCATGTAGTCCTAGAACTACGAGCCACGTAGGTGTAAGTCCCATCTGTAGGCAATATCAGTTAGTGATCACTCCAGCATGCCTTTACAGCTTTGGCTGGGAGTATTGGGTCCTCTCGATGAAGCGTATACATCAGACTCCACATTTATCTCAAGTGGTGTTATGTCTGTTATTAGTAGCTCCCACAGTTCAGTCAGATTTTATTGCATTGACCATTTATCAGTATAGTCAGTATTCAGTTTCAGCATGTTATAAATTGGTCACTGCATTCAGTTAACTCAGTATTCAGTATCTATATCATGTCCAGATTATTTCATTGCTTTATTGCTTTGTTCAGTTATATGTTCTTTCAGCTTTACTCTATCCTGCATGCTCACTACATTTCAAGTATTGACACATACGTGCACTACATCTTCTCATGATGTAGGTTCAGGTTCTTAGCATCCAGATAACGCTTAGATCGGTTCCCGATCTCCAATTAAGCAGAATCAGTGGTGAGTCCTCATTCTCCCAGGACAATAGTCATGAGTTTCTTTTTAGTATTCTAGTCTTTTGGTTTCTGTTTTGCTAGACTTAGTTGAGGAATGTCCCAGCATTTCTAGTCAGTTAGAGGCTATTTCGAGACATAGTTAGATTCAGCTTAGTATTGAGTTATTATCTTCTTTGTATTAAACTCATCAGTTATCATTTATCTCAGTTATAGTATATGATTATTTCCCATCTTTTCATTTTATTTATGATTATAGCTTCCGCATCAGTTTATTATCTTTAGTATGCTCATGATCATGCCAGCAGGATTAACTTGGGATCACTTGTGGTCCTAGGTCCCGTATCCGCGTCTCGGAGGTAGCTCGAGGTATGATAAACTTGGTATCAGAGCATTAGGTTTAAGTGTCCTAGGATGTATGAAAATCCGCACTAGGTAGAGTCATTTTCATGGATGTGTAGTGCGCACCACATCTAATGAGAGGGAGGCTACAAAGTGTCTTAGGAAAAGTCTTCATTTTCTTGTTACTCTTATCGTGCGTAAGGTATGATCTAATTTCCTTCTAACTCAACGTTCTACGTTTCAATGATCATGCCTCCTCGTAGAACTTATGCCAGGAATGCGAATGCTAGGAACGCAAACGCAACTCCTTCAGTTCCAAATCAGGAAGTCTCAAATGCTGAATTTAGGAATGCCATTCAGATGTTGGCTCAAAGTGTCGCTAACCAGAACAATCAACGGGTTCAAGCTCCTGTGAATGCAAATGGTGGAACAGCAGCAGGAAGGGTTCGTGACTTTGTTAGGATGAATCCGCCTGAGTTCTTAGGATCGCAGACTGATGAAGATCCCCAGAATTTCTTGGATGAGATCAATATGATCTTTGAGGTGATACAGGTCACTGGGAATGATCAGGTTGAGTTAGAATCTTACTAACTTAAGGATATTGGCCATAACTGGTATACTCAATGGAAACACAATAGGGGCTACTTTGTCTTTGTAACTCCTTATATAGTAGTCCAATTCAGTGTTAGCCAGAAACTCTCTCAGAACCCTTTCTTAGTCTCTACTACAGTTGGTGACCTTGTTATAGCTAGACGGGTATACAGAAATTGCCCTGTCACAGTCTCCCAGAAAGTCACCTCAGCAGATCTTGTAGAGTTAGAAATGGTAGACTTCGATGCCATTCTAGGCATGAATTGATTACATTCATATTATGCCTCAGTCGATTGTAGAACTAGGACTGTTCGTTTTTAGTTTCCAGACGAACCAATCTTAGAATGGAAGGGTAGTAGCTTAGCGCCTATGGGTCGATTCATTTCTTACCTTAAGGCCAGAAAGATGATCTCTGAGGGTTATCTCTATCATCTAGTGGGTTATGGATTCTAGTTTCGAATCCCCAACTCTTAAGGCAGTCCCTGTAGTCAATGAGTTTCCAGAAGTGTTTCCAAAAGATCTTCCCGGAGTTGCTCTCGAAAAGGAGATCGACTTTGGAATAGATCTCCTTCCAGATACCCAGCCTATATCTATCCCTCCATACAGAATGGCTCTAGTTGAGCTTAAGGAATTGAAAGAGCAGTTGAAAGATCTTCTAGATAAGGGTTTCATCATACCTAGTATTTTTCCTTGGGGTGCACCGGTGTTGTTTGTGAAGAAGAAAGATGGTTCTCTCGGAATGTGCATTGACTATAGGCAGTCGAACAAGGTCACAATAAAGAATAAGTACTCTAACCCCAGGATTGAAGACTTGTTCGACCAACTTCAGGGTGCTAGTCATTTCTTAAAGATAGACCTCAGATCAGGTTATCATCAGCTTAGAGTCAAAGATAGTGACATTCCGAAGATAGCCTTCAGAACTCGGTATGGTCATTACAAATTTGTAGTTATGTCATTTGGACTAACCAATGCTCCTGCAACTTTTATAGATTTGATGCACAGAGTGTTCAAGCAGTACTTAGACTTGTTCGTTATCGTCTTTATTGATGATATCCTCATTTACTCTAGGAATGAGGAAGAACATGCGAGTCATTTGATAGTTGTTCTACAAACTTACAAAGATCGCCAGTTATTTGCAAAATTTAACCAGTACGAGTTTTGGTTACAATCAGTTGCTTTCCTTGGGCATATTGTGTCTATTGAAGGAATTCGAGTAAATTCCTAGAAGATAGAAACAGTGAAACAATGGCCCAAACCTACCTCTGCTACAGATATCAGAAGTTTATAGGGTTTAGCAGGCTATTACAGAAGGTTCGTGGAAGGATTTTCATTCATAGCCTCACCATTGACTAGGTTGACTCAGAAAAAGGTTAAGTTCCAATGGTCAGATGATTGTGAGAAAAGCTTCGCATAATTGAAAACTAGGTTGACTACAGCTCTTGTCTTGACTCTACCAGAGGGTTCAGATGGTTATGTGATCTATTGTGATGCATCCAGGGTCGGCCTAGGTTGTGTGTTGATACAGCGAGGTGAGGTTATAGCTTAAGCTTCTAGACAACTTAAGGTACATGAGAATAATTATACGACTCATGACCTCGAGCTCACAGCAGTGGTGTTTGCACTCAAGATTTGGACACACTACTTGTATGGTTTTCATGTAGATGTGTTCATAGACCATAAGAGCCTCTAGTCTGTATTCACCCAGAAAGAGTTGAATCTTTACCAAAGAAGGTGGCTTGAGTTCCTCAAAGATTATGATATGAGAGTTCATTACCATCCGGGTAAGGCGAACGTAGTAGCAGATGCTCTTAGTAGATTATCCATGGGTAGTGTAGCACATATTGAGGAAGAAAGAAGAGAGTTAGCAAAGGATGTTCACAGACTTGCTCGCTTAGGATTTCATCTTATGAGCATATCAGATGGTGGTGTAACGGTTCAAAATGGGGCAGAATCTTCTTTGGTAGTAGAGGTTAAGGAAAAGTAAGAAAGTAATCCAATCTTGCTTGAGCCTAAGGGTGCAGTCCACAATCAGAGAGCTGAGGTTTTCTTCCAAGGGGGAGATGGTGTACCTCGCTATCAGGTTAGATTGTGTGTTCTTGATGTGGGTGAATTGAGACACCATATTCTCGCAGAAGCCCACAATTCTAGATATTCTATTCATCCAGGCGCTACTAAGATGTACCTCGATTTGCGGGAAGTCTATTGGTGGAATGGTATAAAAAGTTATATAGTAGATTTTGTTGCTAAGTGCCCCAATTGCCAACAAGTCAAGGTAGAACATCAGAAATTAGGGGGTATGACTCAAGAGATTGACATTCCTACTTCCAAGTGGGAAGTGATCAACGTGGACTTCATCACAGGTTTACCTCGTACTCGCAGACAGCATGACTCCATTTGGGTGATTGTTGATAGGGTTACTAAGTCTTCTCGCTTTTTGGCGTTCAAGACTACAGATTCAGCGGAGGATTACACCAAGATTTACATTAATGAGATTGTGAGGTTTCATGGGGTTCCTTTGTCTATCATCTCAGATAGAGGTCCTCAGGTTACCTCTCATTTCTGGAAGTCTTTTCAGAAAGGTCTTGGTATTCAGGTTAATCTTAGCACAACATTTCATCCCCAGACGGATAGTCAAGTAGAGCGTACCACTCAGACCTTTGAGGACTTGTTGAGATCTTGTGTGATCAACTTCAAGGATAGTTGGGATGATCACCTTCCTCTCATTGAGTTCGCCTACAACAATAGTTTTCCATTCCAGCATTTAGATGGCCCCTTAGAAGGCATTTTATGAGCATAGATGTAGATCTCCAGTTGGTTCGTTTGAAGTAGGTGAAGCAACGTTTATAGGACCAGATTCAGTCCTTGATGTTATGGAGAAAGTGCAACTCATTGGATATAGACTTAAGACTGCTCAGAGTCGCCAAAAGTCTTATGTAGATGTTAGAAGAAGGGAACTAGAGTTCCAAGTTGATGATTGGGTTTTCATGAAAGTGTCACCTATGAAGGGGGTGATGATATTTGGGAAGAAAGGGAAGCTCAGTCCCAGATATATAGGCCCTTACTGGATCTTGAATAGGATTGGTAAAGTGGCTTATGAGTTAGAGTTGACAGCAGACTTAGCAGCAGTACATCCAGTCTTTTACATTTCTCTTTTGAAGAAGTGTGTGGGTGATCCAGCATCTATAGTGCCATTAGAGAGTGTGGCCGTTAAATATAGTGTCTCGTATGAGGATGTACCAGTTGAGATTCTCAATCGTCAAGTTAGAAGGTTGAGAAACAAAGAAGTCACTTCAGTCAAGGTTTTGTGGAGGAGTCAGTCCGTAGAGGGAGCTACTTGGGAAGCAAAAGCAGCCATGAAGTCCAAGTATCCTCACCTCTTTCCTTCCGATTCCATTCCAGCTTGAGGTAATAGTTCCTCTTCAGTTTTTCAGTCATTCATGCCTAAATTTAGTCTTAGAATCATGTTCCTTCAGTTTGTACTTGCATTTTCAGCGTATTTGCATGTTCTTGGAACTCAGTTCAGTCAAAAATTCAGTTCTCAGTGTTTAGTGGTAGGGATTGCAACCCTCTCCCTCAATTTCAGCTAGTTTAGTCTTCATTCGAGGACGAATGGTCCCAAGGGGAAGATAATGTAACACTCCGTATCCGAAAATAGACCAGATTGTAGATTTTTTGTAATGCAGGTGGCATTCACGGGCACCATCCATGGACTGTAGGATGACCCACGGTCCGTCCTGCAGGTCCGTGGTTCGTGTCAGCAAACGCCCCCAGAATTCAACCAGAAATTCGGCCAAGTGTTGACCCATGGCCGGACCTACGATTCGTAGGTCAGGTCACGAACCGTGGTTCCTGTCCATGGATTGATGCACCTAAAGCCCATCGTCAGTCCCAATTGACGGTTGATCACCACGGACCGTCATTCGATGCACGGTCCGTAGGTCTGACCGTAGGTGAGGGTAGCAGCCAGTTAGATGAAAATTGTGATTGGGTCAACTTCAAATAGACATAACTCTTAACACAAAAGGAATTGTGTTTCCCATGACCTATGATATGATAGATAATTGAATCCTCTTTCTAACGCCACCGAGTTTGCTAAAATTCGACCTCAGAGTAAATATTTATGCTCGTTTTAGTGAAGCCCTTTCCTGCAGACTTGACTGAGGACCCCAATAGACGGACCGTCGATTGACCTACGGCCCGTAGGTCCAATCCGTCGATCACTCCGACATCAATTAATTCAGGGATCTATTGGTATTTTCCTGTTTCATTGGACCCCTACAATACATCGTTTAGACCCTAAATCATGGGGTTTTAGTCAGTTTAAGCTTAGAAATATAACTAGAACTTACCTTAGTCAAAATCATTAATCAAAACTTATAAAATTAGAAACAAGAGAGGAGAAAAAGGTTAAGAACACTAGTTCAAGAACGCAACAAGTTTTCTTCAGTTCCAGCCCAGAAATCAAAGGATTTCTCCATGAAATTCGTCACCAGGTATGTGGGATTTCACTGGTGGGTTCCTTTCGCCCATTAGGTCCCTTGAATTCAGTTAGATTCTTGACTCCATGATTATGAACAGACTAGGGTTTCTAGAATTTCAACAGATCATCATGAATTAGTTATTTAAATGTTCCAAATCAAATTATCATGTTTTTTCTCAGTTTATTGCATGAATTTCAGAACCCTAGCTATGTATTTCTTTAGTTCTTAAATTACACATGCTAGGTCAGATATTTCCGTATTCAGTTATTCATTTCTCAGTTTATGAATGCATCATTATCAAATTAATTGTTGCTTTCTCAGTTCGCATGTTCAGTTCGAGCTTTCCAGTATTTACTGAAATTCAATCATAACCAGTTAACTACTTAATTCATTGGAAGTAGCATAATACCGAGTTGGACTAGGGTTCAGAGTACCCACATAGTCCCAGAACTACGAGCCACGTAGGTGTAAGTCCCCTCTGTGGCCAATATCAGTTAGTGATCACGCTAGCATGCCTCTACAGCTTTGGCCGAGTGTATTGGGTCCTCTCTATTGGGCGTATACATCGGACTCCACATTTAGCTTATGTGGTTTTACGTCGGTTATTAGTAGCTCCCACAGTTAAGTCAGATTCTATTGCATTGACCATTTATCAGTATAGTCAGTATTCAGTTTCAACATGTTATAAATTGGTCACTGCATTCAATTAGCTCAGTATTCAGTATCTATATCATGTCCAAATTATTTCATTGCTTTATTGCTTTGTTCAGTTATATGTTCTTTCAGCTTTACTCTATCCTACATACTAAGTACCTTTCAAGTACTGACGCATACGTGCGCTACATCTTCTCGTGATGTAGCTTCAGGTTCTCAGCATCCAGATAACGCTTAGATCGGTTCCCGATCTCCAGTTCAGCAGAATCAGTGGTGAGTCCTCATTCTACGAGGACAATAGTCATGAGTTTCTTTTCAGTATTTCAGTCTTTTGGTTTCATTTTTGATAGACGTAGCTGGGGCATGTCCCAACATTTCTAGTCAGTTAGAGGATATTTTCAGACATAGTTAGATTCAGCTTAGTATTGAGTTAATATCTTCTATGTATTAAACTCATCAGTTATCATTTATCTCAGTTTTAGATTCTTGACTCCATGATTATGAACAGACTAGGGTTTCTAGAATTTCAACAGATCATCATGAATTAGTTATTTAAATGTTCCAAATCAGATTATCATGTTTTTTCTCAGTTTATTGCATGAATTTCAGAACCCTAGCTATGTATTTCTTTAGT
>JAJOOH010025986.1:0-10806 GCA_029582605.1 Solanum gracilifrons
ATTTAATCCAAGTCATTTTAGAAATTTAATTTTCAACTATTTTAATATTAGTTTAAACTTTAATATAAAATTGAATTTTAAGGTTTAAACTTTAAATTCAATATAAACTTTAAACTTTAAAGTCAATTTTAAACTTTAAAATCAATATAAACTTTAAATATAAACTTTAAAGTCAATTTTAAACTTTAAAGTTTAAAGTTTAAACTTAAATTCAATTGAAACTTTAAAGTAACTTTAAAGTTTAAAGTTTTAAATTGAAGTTTTTTAATAATATAATTTTATTAATTAATAATATAATATTATATAATAATTAAAGTAGATAAAAAAAATAAAAAATTATCGGTACACAATGATCCGGTAAGAACCGGTTTCGGTCCGGTCCAAACCGATTCCTATCCGGTAACTAAGGGACCGGACGGAACATTTGAAAATTTCCGGTAAAACCGGTTCCGGTAAGACCCGGTTTTGGTAACTAAATCCTGTAACGAGGATCGATTCCAGTAAAACCGGTCATGTTGATCCGATCCTGTTCAATTGCCAGCCTTAGTTGGGGAATATCTTGGATTATAACTTTGTACACTTAATGTCAAATGATTGAGATGCACAAAATGGTCCCAGTAAAACACTTCTATATATATATATATATATATATATATATATATATATATCTCATAAGTTGGGCAATATGGTTTTGGGAAAAGATTGGGCTATGGTGGTGCCCCAACAGGTAATTGTCGAAGTTGGCGTTGACATATTGTTTACTTGACGACTGGGGTAAAATCACTCAAGAAGGTCCATTATATAGTGTGCATACAAGATTACACAAATATGAAACTTACACACTTCATCATGATCTTTTCATCTGACTATTTTGTGCTCTCTCATTTTTCCAACTTAGATTCTCTATTCGGTGCGTCTTTGGTGGCTGTTGTCACGTCCGTAAGGTATCCAAAATTATTAGTACTACTATTTATTTTCCTTTTTGCCCATTAATATTTAAGTCCCGTCTTTCTGACTATTGTATACGTGACAATTAATTTAGTTACTCTACAATTGGCTGAGGGGATTCAAGCTAGACGTGGACTATAGCTACTCCGCTAAAATCAATTTGGGAGTCGTTTTCAACTTTTTCACATTGAGAGATGTGGATTTTAATATTGAATTACATGTATTTATTCTACATGTAGTCAATAGGAACTGAGCCAGTACTTATTCATTATCTTTGTATAATATTGAAACTATATTAATTATATATGTGAATATACTTGGTTTGTGTAAGGTTTAAAATTGACTTGAATGTCTCCTTGGCACGAGAGGATAAATTTTACCAATTCACAGAAAGTATCTGAGATCTTACACATGTACACTATTCTACCATGATTAGTGCGTGAGAGAGAGGGCATCAAGCTTTCCTACTTGACAAAGAAAGAGTAAAAAAAAGGGCTATCAGAAAAGGAACATCAAGCAAAGTGATTTGTAGCTGTATGTATTGTACAACACAAATTACATATACTGTATCCTCAAAACGCTCATATAAAGCAACCACTTTCAACTCTAAAATTGCATCTGTCTACTGCAACTCAGATCTTCTCAAAATTTAAATTGGTAAGTTATTACACCTTCTTTTCTGTGTTTCTGTTTCTTCTCTCTTTGTTTCCACTGTATTTTATTTCGAGAGTTCTATTAAACATTGTTTATACAAGTTTATTTAAGGAAATATATTATTTCTCATTCACATGCAAAACAAGATAACATGTGGACTCTTAACTAGGACAATTTTGTCTATATTTGGGACAACTGCACTGCTGATGGTTGACATACTGAAGTGAGGAGGCAAGTAAACGATGAGCTCAAAGGAATGAACTTAAAAATACATCTATATCGCAGTTGTTGCAAAGTTTTTTCACCAGGCCAAACTTGGTGGGACTGAATGATGTAAGTGTGTGCCATCTCTAGCCCATGCGTTATATCAATCCTTGCACCAATACAGGTTGTACTCGAGAGGGTAAACGAGAAATCGACTCTACGAACCTAATACACATTGATCTTTGGATTACTCATTGTTAGTGAAATAGATAATGTATATGGAATAGCAATCATTAGAAGTCCTTTTTCAAGAGTTGAACACATTACGAGGAAAAATTCATTCTCCTTTTTCCCTCTGTTGGCTGTTGTATGATTATAGTTTGTTTGGAGAATATGTAATGATGTTGCCCAATGGTGTTCTCTTTGTTGTTGACAATAGTGGTCTCCTTTTTTATACTCGATTTTATTCTTTGTTTTTTCTCAGATGATTGGAAGATTTACTATATATTTTTCACTTTAACAGTTTTAAAAAAGATTTTCTATATATTTTTGTTCTGGATTCTTTTTCATTTTGCCATTCTGTCCTGATAGTTGTCTCTGTTACATTATTTTGACAGCTCACATGAATTTGTTCTCTGTTTTTCTTGTATCATGTAGTATATGGGGCCTGGTGCAACTCCTATGCCTCGAGTTCCCCCCTCGGGTCCTGGAGGAGTACTTGGTCAAGTCCGCTCCCCTGTCAATGTAGGCCCTGTTGTTGGACGTGGTAGAGGTGATTGGAGATCACCAGGAATGTGGGGGAGGTGCTACGTCTGGACGTAACTTTGGGATTGGGCTGGAATTCACTCTTCCTTCACACAAGTATGTTTCCCTGAGTCCCCATTTTGGGAACGTCCAGTGCCAAAGTCACTGAATGGGTAAGTCGCCAATCCCTGGACTACGTAATGTACTTTATCTGCGGGTTTTCTTTCTGTTCAGTCACAAAAGCAGACCATTTTTCATCTGATGCAACAATAAATGAAAAGGATCAATATGATCAATGAAGTTAGTAGGCCTAATTTAGGAGACACGTTCTCTTTATTATATTATTTTCAGTGCTTACTTATTCGTACTTCGAGTTCATTTCAGATTTGAAAATAGTTTTAATGTTGCTTTTGTTAAAATAAGGCAGCAATGGTTGCATTCATCAACAATTTTAAGTTAACCTTTAGGACTGATTAATTTGTTCTTTTATTTGTGTTGTCGTTTTTCCTCTTTGTAGATTATCAAACATCTTTCCAGATGTAAGAGTGATTCCAGAACAAATCTTTGCTCAAGTATGTCCAGTTAGAACGGACTTTTTCTCACGTGGAAGGGCACTAAAATCATTTATTAGTACGGCATAAATCTGATAGCCTACTCTATTCTCTCTCTCGGTCTATTGCATGGATTCAATGGACCAGACAACTAATAGATTTCAAGTTCCTATAAATTTAAAATAGCTCAAGAGCAACGAAGATGATGGATGAAATTGTCTCCAATAGAGCAGTATCCATGAAAATCAAAGAAACTGCAAGGTGTGTTATTTAATAATCTTTCTGGTACAATGTAAATGTGTATTATTCTGATTCTAATCTTTGGTGTGTGCACTTTACGATAATTGGCAGGAACAAGTACTGATGTGTGCACTAAAAAGCTCACATGTACAAAGATCTGAAGAGTATTGAATAGTCCAGAAGTTTATGTATATCAGAGAATACTCCTAATAACTTCTTGAGCGTCCTCTTTTTTCCCCTTGAAATTGTGATTTATAATTGAATGAATAATTTTTACAGACAGTTTATTAGTATTATTTATACAAAACAAAATTTCTATGTTAGGCCCGTGCTAAGAACGAGCCTACACCATCTAGTATATATATAAAAGCATAATATCAATGTTGGTTGACCAAATATTTTCTAAATATTGAAAGATTTTATATCCTTTATGAGCTCCATATTAAAAATTTAATGTCCCTGACTTGAAATTTAAATTACTTAAATACCCTTATCCTAATTAAAAAAGAAGTTATTAACTTAAAAATTAATATATTGTTGTAAATATATTTATGTTAACTTCAAGGTATAATTATAAGATATATGTACTCTTTTTCCTTCACTAGAATTTTTTTCACGGGATTTTTCCTAGTAAGGTTTTAATGAGGCATTTTATCGGACATCCAAAGGGGAGTATTGTAAATATATTTATTTGGATGTCTTCTTTACAAAACATTTACGGAACTCCCATATGGAGTTGGGATAGCGATACGTGAAGTCTCACAATTTTTTGTACATATTACGGGTATTTAGGATCAAATTTTTTTTACCGAAATTAGAAGATTTTTTTTTGTTTTCGTATATGTTAGCCCATGAATATTTTGGTGATATGAATTTCAATTTTTTTGCAAAACCTTGATGAAACCCTCCGTAGGGATTAGGGGGGGGGGGGGGGTAGTACTTGAAGCCTCATCTTTTTCGCACATATTTTGGGCATTTAGGATCCATTTTACAAGAATGACGCAATTTTCTTAGTTCGTGTTTAGCCTATTATTATTATCTGATATGACTTTCAGATGATATTTTACAAACCTCTACGGAACCCTCTGTAGGGAGTTTGGGGAGCGGCACATCAAGTCTCACCATTTTTTTGCACATATTTTTGGCATTTAGGTGCCATTTTATAGGAATTAGGCGATTTTTTCAGTTTTTCATGTGTGTTAGCATGTGAATATTTTGGTGATCATATTTTCAGTCAATTTTATTTTTTTGCAAAACCTTTACAGAAAGTTCTTTTGGTATTTGTGGGAGCAACACATGAAGCCTCACCATTTTGTGCACATATATTGGGCATTTAGGAGCCATTTTACATAAATTAGGTGATTTTCTTAGTTTATTTTTGTATGTATTAGCCATGAATATTTTGGTGATACAATTTTTGAATGATTTTCTTGCAAAAACTTGCAGGAACACTGCGTAGGAAGTTGGGGGAGCAATACGTGAAGCCTCACCATTTTGTGTATATATTTTGGGAATTTAGGAGTACTAATTAGCTTATTTTTCTCAATTTTCTTGTATGTGTTAGCCAATAAATATTTTTGTCATATGACTTTTAGACAATTTTCTTGAAAAACCCTTACGGAACCCTCCGTAGAGAATTGGGAGAGCATTACGTGAAGCCTTATTTATTTGCACATATTTTGGGCATTGAGTAGCTATTTTACAGAAATAGGTGATGTGTGTTAACCCATGAATAATATGGTGATATGGATTTCAAATCATTTTTTTTGTAAAACCTTTACGAAATCCTCTAAAGAGAGTTGGGAGAGCAATACATGAAGCTTTATTATTTTTTGCACATATTTAGGACATTTAGGAGTCATTTTGAAGGGCTAGGTGATTTTTTTTTTCCAGTTATTCGTGTTAGCCTATTGAATATTTTGGTGATATGGGTTTCAAATGAATTTTATTTTCAAACCTTTATGGAACCCTCTGTAGGGAGTTGAGGGAGCAGTACGTGAAGCCTCACCATTTTTTACATATATTTGGGCATTTATGAGCCATTTTATAGGAATTAGGTAATTTTATCAGTTTTTTTCGTGTTTGTTAGCCCATGAATATTTTGGGTGCATGACTTTTGGACGATTTTTCTATAAAACTATGGAGTTCAGAGAGCAGTACCTAAAGCCTCACCATTTTTTCACATATTTTGGGCATTTAGGAGCCATTTTACAGGAATTATGCAATTTTTCTATGTTTTTCGTGTGAGTTAACTCATGAATATTTTGGTGATATGGCTTCTAGACAATATTTTTGCAAAACCTTTACAAAACCCTTCGTAGAGAGTTGTGGGAGAAGTAATGAAGCCTCACCATTTTTGCACATATTTTTGGCATTTAGGAGCTATTTTGCAGGAATGATACAATTTTTCTCAATTTTTCAGGTTTGTTAGCTCATGAATATTTTGGTTATATGGTTTTCAGATGATTTTTCTGCAAAACCTTTACGATACCCCTATAGGGAATTAGAGGAGAAGTACGTGAAGCCTCGCCTTTTTATCCATATATTTTGGGCATTTAACAGCAATTTTACACAACTTAGGTCATTTTCTCAATTTTTCGTTTGTATTAGCTCATGAATATTTTGGTGATATGGTTTCTAGACAATTTTCTAGCAAAACCTTTACGGAAACCTCTGTAGAGAGTGAAACCTTATTTTTTCCACACATATTTTTGGCATTGAGGAGTCATTTTACAGGAATTAGGCGATTTTTTAAGTTTTTTTTAGACGGAACCCATCGACAGCCCCTTAAAATTGACACCAATTTTCACTTAGACACCTCAAGTAGGCTTTATTCAATTTAAACACCTAAAATAGGGCCCCCGTGTGTCATTTTGACCTTTTTGACAATCAGCTAAAATTATGAAGTGTGTGTAATACACTTGTGAATGACATGACATGATGACTAATTAGAGGTTGACATGTGGCATTTTAGTATAAAAATAATAATTTTAAAATAAATTATAAAAAAAAACTATTTTTTCATAACATAAATAAATAAAATTACTTATTTTGTACCACTGCCACCCCCACCTTACACCACCCCCACCCCATCAGCCTTACTTCAACCATTTTTGCCTCCCCAACCCTCCCACCATTTTTTGGTTATTATTCCTTTTTTTAAAAAAAAAAAATCATTAGATTTTAATCTTTCTTTTTTCGTTGTAAATTTTATTTTGAGAACAATTTTATTGATAGTGAGGTGAGGTTCTGACAAATATGACATTCTTCTTATATTATTTTTTTTTTTGAAAAAAAATGTGTGTTCTGTTTGAAAAAATATTTTCAAAATTAGTGTGATAATTTTTTAAAATTTTGTTCATGTAAATATTTTTAAAATTAGTGTGATAATTTTTATTTTATTTTTTGATATTTTGTAAGGTTTTTCATCATGATTTTTCATGGTGGAAGGTGTAATAAGTGGTAGGGATAAAGAGTGAAGAAGAGAAGGAAAAAATATTTAAAAATTAAAAAAAAAAAAAAAACACTCCTCATGTGCTCAAAATGGGTGCAGCACACCCAATGTGTCAAATCAATAGAAAGTGTCAAAATGACATAGCGGGACTCAACATGAGGTGTCTAAAATGAACAAAGTTTAGTTAAGGTGTCTAAGTAAAAATTGACGCCAACTTTGGAGGGCCACCGATGGGTTCAACCTTTTTTTATATATGTTAACCCATTAATAAATTGGTGATATGGCTTTCAGATAGGTTTTTTTTTTGCAAAACCTTTACAGAACCTTCTATTGGGAGTTGGAGAAGTAGTATGTGAAGCCTTACCACTTTTTGCACATATTTTGGACATTTAGGAGCTATTTTGAAGGAATTGGGTGATTTTTCTTAGGAGCTATTGAATATTTTGGTAATATGACTTTCGAATGTTTTTTTTGTAAAACCTTTACGGAACCTTCCATAGGGAGTTGGGGAGGAGGTGTATGTGAAGCCTCATCATTTTTTGCACATATTTTGCGCATTTAGGAGCCATTTTCTTTTATAGGAATTAGAAGATTTTCTCAGTTTTTCGTGAGTGGTAACCCATGAATTTTTTGGTGATATGATTTCCAAACTTTTTTTTTTTGCAAAACCTTTACAAAATCCTTTGTAGGGAGTTAAGGGAATAGGTTTTTAACCCTTACCTTTTTATGAGCTATTTTATAAGTGGAATTAGATGATTTTTCTCAGTTTTTCATATGTGTTAGCCCATGAGTATTTTGGTGATTGTTCACATTCATTAAGGTGCAACGTCATGGTGACTCAAAAAATAAATAATTAATTCAATTTCAAAGAATAAAAGAGTTTAAAAAGAAAAGATAAATTTTAAGGGAGTCGCCACCTAATTTTAGGAAAAACTAGGAAACCAATTAATTAATTAATATAAAATAGAATGTCTACAAAACTAATAGATTCTAGGCCTATTCAAGTGATTCCGAAGGGAAACTATTAGGTCTCCTTCAAAATCTACAACTGTAGATCCCGATTGAATTCATTTTTTTCAAATTGAAGAGGAGATAAAAAGATTGTACAAATATAATAAATATGTAATATACAGTAAAATAATAATATAAAAAACCGCCTAACTTTGCCTAACATCAATAATATACACAATAATGAATCAAAAAATATTGTTCGAATAGCATCAATGGGAAGCAACTTTGGCTACCTATAAAGATACTTAGTAAAAATATTAATAAATGAATAAATATTAACCAAAATAAATGAAATTACTAACTCAAAAAAACAACCCATCTTATTAGCATGGAAAACCTTGAAAACCAATGATAATTTCTTTATCGGCCAATTTTTAGATATAGAAGAATATGAATTTAAACTAAATTTCTGTTTTTTAAAATAGGAAGACCTCGAAAACCGACGGAGAGATATTTTTCATTAGCCAATCTAATGTACCCACTTGTTATCAGTTAAACACATCCAAAAGAAATAAGAAAAAATGACTCATATACTACCAAAACAGTTAACAAAATATATTAGCAACATAACAATACATACATTAAATAAGAATCATCAAAAAAATGTAGATAAGATAAGAATCTATCCAAAAACATGTTAAAAGTCACTCATAACAAGCTGAAACAAAAAAAAAAAAAAAAACCAAAAAACATTAACAATTACTGGGTGACACAAAAATAAAAATGAAACTGGTCGGAGTTTGAGCTCCTCCGGCCAAAGTTGAAACGAACAAAGTGAATCACCTGAAATGCAACAAATAACAGAGTAACATAGAAGAGCAAAAACAACATAAAACAACATTCTATTTTAGTTAGATTATTGTTGGAGTGTGGAGTCTTGTTTGATATTGGTACGAATGTCTTGTGTGATGAGATTACTTTGAACATCGTGCTTAATGACACCTAGAATTTTCCCCGTTGGTTCGGTTGATTGAGTGATGCAAGCACTTGAAATGATCTTAGGCAAGAATTTTGAAAAGTGAACCAACTTAAAAATATACCTCTTTTGTGGTCAACATTGTGAGGTGTGTGAACCTAGTTTGGTACCGTTTGAGTCTTACCTCTTTCCTTGGAAGAAACTTGAACAATTGTGACCTCTCTTTATCCCTGTACCAATAACTTTCATGAAGTATGGTTTGTTTGAATAGCCAACTTAGGCTTTAAGCCTAAGTTGGGGGTGTGGTGAAAGAGGAGGGAAGTGAAGTCAAGAGTGTGAAAAATTCCCCCTAGATTTTGGATTGTTATGTAAAAGATGGAACCCCTCCATGTCAAGAGTGTGAAAAATTCCCCCTAGATTTCGTAACATAGAAGTAAAAGCTTAAACCTCGTCGGAAATGGAGCTTTTGGTGTTGTTTGTAGGTTATTGTTGGTCACTCTGATGGTTGATTGGCGGAGTAGTGGGTTGAGCGGTGGTTCTCACCGGAGAAAGGAGAAAAATGAATGTAGGGTTCGGGTGGCTTTTTGCTGGAGTTGTTGTTCCATCGCCGTTTGAGGTCGTTGGTAGGTCGAACTGATCAGAAATACTAATGAACAGTAAAATACATTAGTAAAACATGTATTTTGAATTATTTAAGGAATAAAATATTTAAAAGTATTGACTTTGAAAAATATCAGATCAAAATTTGGTGTAAACAATAATATGGCTTCAGGATGTATTAAAAAAATGGGAAATTATTAATAAATTGATTAAAATTGTAAAACATATATTTTGAACTATTTAAGGAACAAAATATTTAAAAGTATTAACTTTGAAAAATATCAGACCAAAATTTGGTGTCAACAGTAATATGGCTTCCAGATGATTTTTTTTGCAAAACCTTTACGGAACCCTTTGTAGGAAGTTAGGGGAGAAGTACGTGAAGTCTCAACATATTTAGAGGATTATGCGATTTTCTCAACTCTTCATGTAAGGTAACCTATGAATATTTTGGTGATACGACTTCTCGATGATTTTTAATAAAACCTTATGAAACCCTCTGTAGGGAGTTGGGGAGGGAGCAGTACATGAACCTCACCATTTATTGTTCATATAGCATTTAGGAGTCATTTAAAAGAAATTGAGCGATTTTTTCAGTTTTTTCGTGTGTAAATCCATTGAATATTTTGGTGATATGACTTTCGGACAATATTATTGCAAAATCTTTACGAAACCCTCCATAGGATAAGTAAGTGTAGCCTCACCATTTTGTGAACATATTTTGGTAATATGACTTTCAGATGATGTTTTTGCAAAACCTTTACTTCTTCATAGGTTGGGTGAGCAATGCGTGAAGCCTCACTGTTATTTGGACTTGTTTACTTAATCAGGCGATTTTCTCAGTTTTTCGTGTGTTGGCCCATGAATATTTTAGTGATATGGTAATACCTTTATCGTAATTTGGGAGAGCAAAACGTGAAGCTTCTAAATTTTTCGCACACATTTTGGGCATTTAGGAGACATTTTATTTATGCAATTTTCTCAATTTTCGTGCGTTATAATGAATATTTTGATGATATAACTTACGAACAATTTCTGCAAAACTTGTATGGAACCCTTCGTAAGGGAGTTTGGGGAAGACTTTGTAGCCTCACAATTTTTTGCACATATTTACGACATTTAAGAGCTATTTCTTAGACGTTTTCTTATAATTTTTTACGAGAAGTAATCGATTCGTGAAGCATCACCATTTTTTACTCATATTTTGGGCATATATAAGTCATTTTACAGAAATTAGGCGATTATTTTCTCAGTTTTTCGTTTGTGATTCTTTTGCAAAATCTCCTCATAAGCCCCGACGCTCACCCGCCCGGAGGCATGAGGCCCTCCAGTGAGGAATCCCTCTGAAGGTGTCCTCCACACCCGCTGAAGTCCTCCATCCCACCCGCTTCGAAAAGGGCCACCCGCTTATTGAGGCACCCATGCCCGGAGAGCCCAGCACCTTCCAGGCCTCGAGGTGCCGTGCCTCGAGGCCCCCTCCCCCA
>JAJOOH010025988.1:0-15204 GCA_029582605.1 Solanum gracilifrons
TAGTCCCGAATTTTGTACTCTAAAGTATTAGATGGTTTGAGACATCATGTATAAAGTCTAGAAAGTCTTCCGCTTGCTATTATTATTATTTTTAAATTATGAAATGTTTTCTTGGTAAAGAAAGTTTTAATTCCTTATGGTTTTTAGTGTCTATGCGATGAATGAATGCTAAGAGGCTTGTATTAGACCTCTTCGAGGTCGAGTACGCCGGTTACGACTAGGGGGTGCTCCCGGGTCGTGACAATAATCCAATTAAAGTGAGGTTGTTTTGGGTACTTTTAGGGATAATATATAAGTTGTTTTAAGTCAAAATTCACCCAAAATAAGTCATTATACTCAAAAACCCAAATCAAACCAGAAGTTCTCTTCCTCTCAATATTTATCTCTCTAGAAGTTCCCAAAGAAGAAGAAGAAGTGGAGGCTAGGGCTTGAAGAACCAAGGTCTTTATTCTCAAATTTAGGGGGAAAATCCATGAAGGTATGGTGGATTTTCATCTATGGGTAGTTTCCAACCATAGAATCCCTTCAAAACTTAATTTAAAGATTTCAATTTCCCCAAAAACCCAGGGTTTCAATCTATTTCATGGGTCCTCTTCCAAAAAGTTTTCAATTGTTTATTTATGGTTGATTATGGCTGGTCATGATAAATTATGACTGGATTGATGGATTATTGTTTAATTATGATGAAATTTCCCCATCGACCCATGATTTCCCCATATTGCTAAACTATGAATTGATGATGTGGGTTGAATGATATTAGAAGTATGTCAATTGATTATGTTTATGTTGATTAGTAATTGAAATCATAAAATCCCCCTATTATTATCTAGTAATTATAGATGTTTGGGTTGATTGTGAATCATGGCCCTTAAAGGGTAAAGTATGAGGGTTTGCACATCTTTATGAGAATTGTGTATAAGCTTATGATTCACTTAGAAAGTGAAGATCCTATGATTATTGTGTAATTGTGGTATTGTTGTAAGATAATTTCCCCATACCCTTACACATGACTATGTATGAAATGTTTATGACTATGATAAGTATTATTGTGTTAAATGAAAGGCTATTCTCATGAACACACTATGAATATGATTTGAAAGGTTTACTCACATGTTGATGATTCTAAGATTGAAAGGACATTTTAACCTAATGAATCTAAGAGCTATTATGATACTATGTTTGTTTGAGTTGCTAGGGAGTTCTTTCATGAACATGAACTTAAGTAAAGACTTAATATGAACTTTAAAGGGAATTATGCTTACCACCTAGTGGATATGTATATGAGATGGAAGCTTTTACGTTAGAAAGTCCAGCTTCCCAAAGTAAGTTATCTCATGAGATGGAAACCTATTACGTTAGAATGTTCGGGTTTCTAGTAGCAATCTCTTTATCCCATAACTATGTGCCCACATAGGTCTTTAGCTAGTGGATCCACCTAAAAGCTAAGATGTTATTTCTACCTTAGGCAAGTAGGACACCTCTTTTCGGTGTGGGGGTAAGACATCGGATTCCATGTGGCTCACATGGTCTATGTCAGTTAAGGCTATATTTCCCTATATGATAAGAATATGAATATGACAAGAACATGAACTATAACGATGACTTCTCAAGAAGTACTACTTAGTGTAAGTAGGGGTTTGGGACTTCATTTATGCATTGAACAAGTGGGATTTAAGAGTGGTTGTGGTGAGGTTCTCTTATGCTATGAAGAATGATGAATTATGCATGTATGATATGTAATGTTGTTAAGGGGGACTTTACTTTCTACAAGTTATGAATATGAATACTTCCTTGTCTATGAATGTTGGCTAACGATGAGGTCAAGGTAAGATATGTATGATGGTGGTGACCTAAATGTGGTACTTGGCATTTCGTAGGGTTATGGGATCTTGCCTTTGGATTGCACTAGTATAGCTTTGGGTTGCTTATGATATGGTTTGACCTATGTTTCTTCACAAATGTGCATAATGGCTTTTAAACTTGATAAATGCATGGTTTGAACTAAATGTCCCCTTTTAAAGCATGTTTTAAGGATTTTTATGCATGGCTTCCATACTTAGTACATTTTTGTGCTAACCCATATTCTCTACCTTTTTCTGTAAGTGTAGATCCCGGTCGTTGAGGTTGCTTCTCTTTGGTTGAAGGCTTGGATTGATTCTCTCATTGCCTTGGTGAGTCGTCATGGTTCGAGGATAAGAGTTATTCTTTCTAGTTTCCTTTCATATGTTCTTCTTAGAGACTTTAGTGTAAAAGGCTATGACCTTATTGATATTCTATTGTAGTAGATGGTTCATTGAGATAATGTTTAGACTCCTATTTTTTTATATTAAAGAAAAGATTTCGATTGTAAAAGCTTTAAATTATGCATCATTTCTATTACTTATGTTTATGATTATGCTAAGGGCTTGTATGAGACCCCTTAGAGGTCGAGTACGCCGTGTTACATCTAGGGGGTACCCCTAGGTCGTGACAACATGCTTATTTTCTTAAAACTCTTCCTTCATAATCAAAATCCCACATCATATGATCATAACTTGAAAACATGGTGATTACATAGGTTCTTGGGGAAAATCATCATAAAATTATAGTTTTTCATCAAATCATGCATAAGAGATCATAATTCAATCATTAAAATCAATAATCAATAGAACCCATGACAATTGAAGAAAACCCTAACTCAATTAGGGATTTCTATCTTTTAAAATAGAGCTATTTGGGATCTCCATGAATGGAAGATATCCATGGATGAAAACTACCATACCTTGAAGCCAATTGATAATATTCAATGGAGGAATTGAGACTTAACTTCAAACCCTAGGTTGAATTCTTCGACTTCAAGCTTTTTAGAAAGAGAAATATTTGAGAGTTCTTCTTTTTGGTGAATTTGAAGAAAATGAAGTGAACGAACTAATTTGGGGATTCAAATCACTTATATAGGGGTATTAGTGAAGGGTAAAACAATGTAGTATAGGGATAAAATAATTAGGAAAAGACCCAACTTCCCCTAACAATAACTTTTAGATCACAACCTACGGTCCCTAGTCGACAGACCGGAGGTTGACCGACGGTCCGTCCATCACGACCATCGACTATGATCAGGAGTGGTTTTTGGCCATCGAACCATGGGCCCACAACCACGGACCGTGGTCTGACCAATGGTTCGTTGGTCAGGCCGTGGTTCTGGCCTTCGTGATAAGCTTGTGGAGTGCCGTCCACGAACCACACCTACGGTTTGTGGTCCCATCCGCAGGCCGTGCGTGGCTACACTGGGTTGGCACCTACATCTTCTTAAAAGTGCTATCTTACCTCTTTCGGATCCGGGGTGTTACAATATCTCCACATTGGGATCATTCGTCCTCGAAAAAGATTCAAGCTAGTATGAAAAGAGTAGGAGAGGAACTAACAACCCAACCATCAATGCAACTTCATCTAAATGCATATAACCAAGGAGGAATTATCAACTCCAAGCTGAGACGTAATCAACACATCATAAGAGGGGTGAAACTAAATCTAACAGCCCATTATGCATGCAATACACATATCCGAGGAGGAAACATCAACTTCAAGCTAGCAACATACTCAAATGCATATATCCGAGAAGGAAACATCAACTCTAAGCTAAATACATTCTCACCACATCATATCAAGTAGTCTACATGCAATTCATACTCATGTGCACATAAACATGTAGAAATCAACCAAATTGACTAATTTTCTCAAAACTTGAACTTTTCATGAATCTTGCATAGTAAGGAAATCATGGAAACATATAATACACATGACTTCAAACAAAGAACAAACCATTAGGAACTCATTACCTCAAGCTAGAATAGGAGTAGAAGGAAGAGATGAGGATATCGGGACATCATATCGGCCTCGGCCTCCCAAGTAGCACCCTTAACTAATTGATTCCTCCACAACACTTTTATGGAAGCTACTTCTTTATTTCTCAACTTTTTGACTTGTCGGTCTAGATCTCAACCGAAACTTCCTAATAAGAAAGATTCTCCTCAACTCCTAAACCTTCTAAGGTAACTATGGATGTCGGATCACCAACACATTTCTTCAACATAGAGACATAGAAAACTAGATGCACCGATGCAAACTCATTTGGCAAATCTAGCTCATAAGCAACCTTACCAATACGTCTTAAAATCTGATATGGGCCTACATATCTGGGGCTAAACTTCCCTTTCTTACCAAACCTCATTACACCCTGCATGGATGAAATTTTTAAGTAAACCCAATCATGAACATCAAACACAAGATCTCTTCTTCTCACATCGGCATATGACTTTTGCCGACTTTGAGCCATTTTCAGCCTTTCTCTAATAAATTGAAGCTTCTTTATGGCCTCATGTACCAACTCGGGACTTATTAGGGTGACTTCACACACCTCAAACCATCCTATAGGAGATCTACACCTCCTATTGTATAATGCCTCAAATGGAGTCATATCAATACTCGAGTTATAGCTATTGTTATAAGAAAACTCAATCAATGGCAAATAGTCATCCCAATTACCCTTAAAATCAATCACCACAAGCCCTTAACATCTCAAAGATTAGATAGTACGCTCCGCTTTCTCATCAGTTTGGGGATGAAAGGTCGTACTAAGCTTAACAAGAGAATCAAGACCCTTTTGAAAGACTTCCAAAACTGAGAAGTGAATTGGGTACCATGAACGGAAATAATGGACAAAGGCAATTCGTGCAACTTAACCATTTCTCTCAAGTAAGACTTGGCATAGTCCTTCGTCGAATAAGAAACCTTGATGGGAAGTTAATGAGCCAATTTCGTCATCCGATCTACTATAACCCAAATCGAGTCATGTTGTCGCCGGGTGCGAGGCAAACAAACAATAAAGTCCATGTTCAAATCTTCCCACTTCCAAGTAGGAATGCTAATATCATGGGACAAACCTCCCGGTTTCTGATGTTCAATTTTTACTTGTTGACAATTCGGACACTTAGCCACAAATCCCGCAATATTCTTCTTCATCTTATTCCACCAATAGACCTCCCGTAAATCATGGTACATCTTAATGGCTCCCGGGTGAATGGAATACCGCAAACTATGGCTTTTGACAAGATTTGTTCCTTCAAGTTGTCAACATTTGGAACACACAACCGACCTTGATGTCTAATTACACCATCTCCCCCTTGGGAAAGCCTCAACAAATTTCCTAAGCTTCACTTCTTTCAATTCAACCAAACTAAATGAGTTGGGGTCGAATCCCATAGGGAGTGGTACGTGTTTATGATTCAAGAGTAAAGTGTAAATATGTTCAAATCAGTCAAAGGAATAGACATTATAGAATAAAAACATAATTCAAATTAGGGGGTGACATGAGTGTCAAATAACATGGGGTTTTGGTTGTAATTATCAACTACAACAGCAGCCAAAATTATGGAAAAATAATAATCACATGGGTTCTTGGATATGATTCGATTATAGGCTAATATTGACAAACGGGTAATTGCAACTGTTAGAAAATACGTGAATATTAGTGATTAAGCTAGACTATAGAGGAGGTAAACTTTCTCTCGAACAATTTACCCCGAATCAAGCCAATTTCTCTCGAACATCGACAAGCATACAAAATAAGAACAATCTATGCCTTAGTCCATTCACTCTCTCGAGCAAAATGTGTGGAAAAGGGTTTAGGATTCACTCTCTTGAGCCGAACCCATGACAACCCAATACCCACAGACCATCAATCAATAATCTTGGTTTTAAAACCTCTCTCTCGAGCAAGCCAAAAATACGAAGGTAGAACTGCATTTGCATCTACAATCCTTTAATTTTAACCACAATTAATGATTGAAATCACTTCTAAACAGCATTTAAACTAACAATTAGCAATACCCATCAGCTAAATCAGCCCATAATCACATAATCACTTCCCAAGAATTGGGGTTTTAGCTAGACATCATAAAAAGATAAAAAAAAATCGTTACCAAATTGTGTTTCCATCAACTAGGTAAGATTAATTTCGTATTTACAAAGGTCCAAATTGAAAAATCTCAAAGACCCACTTCCAATTTCTCAAAATTGGAAAACTTCAATTATTCAAAGCTAAGAAAAACTCATCTCAATACTCGGAGTTCAAAACTCTCAATTCAAAGATAAAAGATTAGATTAAAAGATAGATGATACTAAACTAAAATGTTCAAAAACGTATTTATAGTCGCCAAAAATATGTTGCGAAGGGCCATTCGGCATAGTAAGTCGGGCTCGCCGATCAACTCGGCGATCCGCCCTTTGGTTAATTCCATCACCTTTTTGCTTTGGCCTTCAGCATCCTCAAGTTCTATAACTTTGGGCGATCCAACACTGCATTGCAGAACCACTCGGCAATATGCCGACCGCTCCTTTCTCTGGCCAAATTGATTTTCTCCTTCAGGGCTTGGTACACTGGAACTTTAGGCGAGATGGTGGCAATTCAACGAATCGCCAATGGGACTTGGCGATCACCAGGCCTTCATTTCTTCATTCTTTCAGCTCGCTTTGTTCCTTTTTGCAAATTAGTGTCCATGCTTTGTTCCTAATCCAAATACGTGGAAATCAAGGATTTTACATCAATTATTTGAACAAAATAAGCATTTGAGGACGCTAAATCATTGTAAATTAAGTCCTAAATGAGTCCATACCTTGGACTCATCACCCCTAGATGTAAAAAGGCGTACTCTACCCCAGAGAGTCTCATAAAAGCCCATTAACATATCATAATATTAGACAATAGAAATGATGCGGAAATTTTAAAACTTTTTCCATACCATCGAAGTCTTTATAAAACAAGTAGAAGTCTGTTAGACTTTGTTTCAAACCATCTAAAACCACATGAATAACTCTTTGGGACGCTGCCCATACAATAGTCTAAGACATAAAGAAAAGACATAAAGGAAAGGACTCACCAAGTCTTCAACTCTTTGCTCTTAGAAACCTAGCCTCAAGAATGGAACTCTAGATCGCCGAACCCTACATTTGATAAGAATGTAGGCAACAGTATACGTTAGTACAAAATGTACTAAATATGTTAGCTAGCTTGACATCAACATAAGCATATAAGAGGCACTAGTCAACCCAAGACATATACCATAAACAAAGCAGACGATAACAACATAATCATAAGCATAGTCTCCAAGATAGGCATAAGGTAAGCACTAGTCAGCATAAAGCATAGTCCATATACATAGTCAATACTTAGACCTTCTTATCATAAGAGAACCACTTTATAAGTAACCTCCAAGTTTACTTGTCCAATGCATCGATAAGATCCCATAATTCCATCCATGCTAAGTATCCCCTTTGGCCACCATAATCATACTTACCATCTTAACCTCATCCTTAGCTTATTCCTCTTAGACAAGGAAAATCTATCACCTTTAGTCAATCATATCATGGAAGGCAACTATAACAACAATCCAATCTAAGCATACATCATAAGCATAAGTCATAAGCATATTGATTATATAGATCATCATGAAATAAAAGGAACATATCATAACTACCCTTAAGACCTACTTGTGCAATGCATGAATAAGACCCCATAAATTATACCCATGTTAAGTAAAGCCTCTTGAGTAACCATACTTCATAATTCATGATCTTGTTTTGGGAATTAGCCTTAACCAACATAGACCATATGAGCTTATCATGGAATCCGGTGTCATTCCCCACACTGAAAAGAGGTTGGTCTACATGCCTAAGGTAGAACCATCATGTATTACCTTTAGGTTGATCTAATAGCTAAATAACCTACGGGGGTGATGAGTCCATGATTTGGACTTATTTAAGGCTTTATTTTGATAGATTTAGTGTCCTCAAATGCATATTTTGTGCCAATAACTGATGTAAATCCTTGAATTTCAGGTTTTTGGATTGAGGAACAAAGCATGGACACTATTGAGCAAAAAGGAACAAGGCAGCTGAAAGAATGAAGAAAAGAGGGCCTGAGGATCGCCTAAACCATTGGGCGAGTCACCGAATGGCCATGGTCTCACCTAACGTTCCACTGCACCAAGCCCTGAACGAGAAAATCAAGTCGGTGATAGAAAGGACCAGTCGGCGAGTCACCGAACGGTTCTACGATGCAGTGCTATATCGCCCAAAGTTTCAAAACTTGAAGATGCTGAAGGCCTAAGAAAAAAGGCGATGGAATTGACCAAAAGGTGGATCGGCGATCCCGACTTATTGCGCCAAATGGTCCTTCACAGCATATTTTTGGCGACTACAAATACATGTTTGAATTATCAGTCTTTTATCAGATTTTTAATCTATGATTAATTTTGTTCAGCTTTCAAGTTAGAGAGCTTAGAACTGAGTTTAGAGAAAATATTTCCTTAGCTTTGAAGATTTAAAGATTTCCATTTCTAAGAAATTGTAAGTGGGGTGTTGAAGATTCTTCATCTTAGACCTTTGTAAAGACAATATTAATCTTACCCAGTTGATGGAAACACAATTTGGTAATGATTTTTACCTTTCTATAATGTCTAGCTAAAACCCTAATTCTTGGGGTGTGATTATGTGATTATGGATTGATTTAGCTGTTGGGTATTGTTAATTGATAGTGTAAATGTTGTTAAAAGTGATTTCATTCAGTAATTGTGGCTTAATCTAAAGGGTTGTAGTTGCAAATGCAACTCTACCTTCGTGTTTTTGGCTTGCTCGAGAGAGAGGTTTTAAAACCAAGATTATTGATTTGATGGTCTGTGGGTATTGGGTTGCCATGGGTTCAGCTCGAGAGAGTGAATCCTAAACCCTTTTCCACACATTCAGCTCGAGAGAGTGAATGGACTAAAGTGTAGGTTGTTCTTAATTGCTACTTATTGGTGTTCGAGAGAAACCAATTTGATTCAGGGTAAATTGTTCGAGAGAAAGTTTATCCCCACTGAAGTCTAGCTTATTCACTGATTTATAGCTATTCACTATTAATTGCAATCACTCATTTGTCTACCTTAGCCCATAATACAATCACATCCCAAGAACCCATCTCCATACTTGCTATATTTTTTGTGTTATTTGATGTTGTAGCTGATAGTTGAAACCAAATCCCCCTGATATTTGACACTTTTGTCACCCCAAACTTGAACCATGCTTTTATTTGTAAATGTTTTTACTTATGAATGACTTGAGCATATTCATGATTTTCTATTGATTCTCAAATACGTACCACTCCCTTGGGACTCGACCCCAACTCACTTAGTTGGGTTATATTACTACTTAACGATCATTGAAGCTTAGTATTGGAAGAAGTGTCTTTGATAACGTTAATCAAAATCAAAATGGCGCCGCTTACAGGGAGTGGTGTTATTTGAGAATTTTTTGTTAAGTTGAATTTTGTTCTTGTTAGTCATAGTTGTATTTAATTTTAGTTTTGTTTTGCTTGTTTGTGTGTTTAAGCAGAAAGTACGTGTGTGAACGGCAGTAATGGCAGTCAAGTAGGCCATCAAGATGATATCGGAAACCTCAACGATGTTAATGAGCCTAACGCTAATGACCCCCATCTTATGGGTGGTATTGGCGCCATTCGCTTGCCTCTGACCGAAGGGAATGCGGTGTTCCACATCACAAGTACTATATTGCAACTCTTGCAATTGAAGGGGCTTTTCAGTGGTTTGGCTCATGAGGATCCTCATGAGCATATTAGAAACTTCGTAGATGTATATAGACCGTTCTCCTTCAAGAACATCTCCCAAGAGTCGATCCGGTTGAGGTTGTTCCCGTTCTCTTTGATGGGAGAGGCATGTAAGTGGTTGGCTGAGTTGCCACGTGAATCAATCACTTCATGGGAGGAGTTGGTCACTGCATTTCAAGTGTGATTTTTCCCTCCTTCGAAGATGATGACTCTTCGGGACAGCATTCAAAACCTCAAGCGTCTAGAAGGCGAGCCAATTCATGAAACTTGGCTATGATTCAAGAAGTTAGTTCTTCAATTCCCAATTCATGGCTTGCCTAACAACGTGTTGCTGCAGTATTTTTACCAGAGTCTTGATTCGGTAAATAAGGGTGTTACTGACCAACTTTCTCCTGGAGGTTTGATGCAGCAACCTTAAGTGATAGCGGCTTAGCTCTTGGATGGCATGACTACCATAAACAGGGCGTGGTATACCCATGAAGACTAGGTATCCCCCCTCACGTTCAAATGACCAAGGAACAGATGGAGAAAGACCAAGAGAGGCACCAGAACATGGCCAAGATCATGACACAACTTGACATTTTATCCAAAATTATCATGGTAGTTGGTGCTTATAGTGTAAATGATGTGGGTGTCGGGTGTGCTAATCCGAAGGAGTCTAAGTTTGAGGCCTTGTATAATGAAGAGGTGAATTTCCTAGCCAACCAAGGTGGTTGTTATCATTCAAACTACCCGAGGCAGGGTGGTAACTAAGGTTGGAATAGGGATGAAGGTTGGAAGGATCGTGATTGAGAATGGAGGGACCGAAATCTCAATTGGACGGATGGGGAGAAGGATAGGTATGTGCCTCCCCACAAGCACTAAAAGCCGAAGGATTTGGAAGATGGCCAGTCTGAGGATATGCTTTCTCGTATCCTCAACAAAGTTGAAGGGTCGGACAAGATTTTGAAAGAAATGAAAGAAGATGTGTCGACCCTTAGCCAGACCGTTAGCTCCAATTTAGTATCGATCAAGCAGTTGGAGACCCAAATGGGTCATATCTCATCTCATTTGAACTCGAGACATCAAGGGGGTTTGCCTAGTGATACTATGGCTAACCCCAAGAATGAGATTTAAGTGTGGACTTGCGTCGTGCCGCGACGTGAACTAAGGCGCTACTTGGGAGGAAACCCAAGTTTTATTTTCTTTCTTTTTAATTTAGGAATAATGGTGTGTTGAATGTGCAGGTCAAAGTGTGGAAAGTTGTTGAAAACTACAGGTTGGTGAGCTAAAGGTCTAGTCGGTGCATCGCCGAAGATGTCGGCGAGCCCGACCTGGACCGTCATTGGACTCAAGACAATTTTAAATTAGAGTCAGTAAAACTCGGCGAGCCCATGAGAAACTTGGTGAATCGCCGACCAGGTTGGCGATCGCGATCTAGTCTGTCGTTTGGAGCCCCACATTAACTGGACGTCCTGTAAAATTTAGCGAGGTAAGTGACCACTCGGCATGTCGCCGAGTGGGTCGACGAGCACAACTAATGTCTCTGAATGGGCGAGAACTGGACGGTTTTTATAAGGCTAAAGGTTTAAAACTTCCAACTCTTTCACTTTCCCTCACTTTTGAACTTCCCAAACTCACACCCGCACTTTAGTTTCTCGTACTTTTTGCATTTTCGAGTGTTTTAGTCATCGGATTTGTGTTCAGAGTGGATTACTTTGCCGCCTAGAATTTCAGTCTTGGTTATTCGGAATTTAAGGTCGGTTTTCCGAACCCTGAATCTTTGTTTAGCGATTTTGTATTCTTATGCAAATGATCTTATCTTAGTGTTGTGTGATGGGCATCTCTGATCTTAATTGTGTTTGAATGCCCATTTTAATTTGATAATCCTTCTCGTATTGCTTATATTGTTGAATTCCTGAGATTTTGTGCCATAAAATCAATTAAATCTTGTGGGGTTGTGCTTGCATGTTATTGGGTCTAGTCAGGTGAAGTCTAAGTAACCCGTAGTTGTGCAAAATGACGTATTTTGCCCAATGATAGAGCGGTTGTAGCGACCCTTTCGGAAGGATACTACCACGTAAACAAGAAATCAAATTAAATACTTGCGACATTTAAAAAAGGTTAACTATGGCCATATTGATTTTAATCTAGTAGAGGGATTAGGTTCATAACAAATAATTTAGGTAAGGATATACATCTTGCCGATTTAAACATTTATTTGATGTTAAAATTGACATGGCGCAGAATTTAACTTATGACGGAAAAACCCTCCCAGAATAATTTAAGCAAATAACTGATAAGCTTTTCATGCATATATTATCCTCACACTTAAGGATGAGATAACAAGAATATTACTAACTTCCGAGTACCGAAATCAGCCAGTTCATGCTTCACACAAACATTCAAAACTAATAGTAAATTTCGTATATTACAAGACTTGGGTTTACACAGCCCAAAAGAACAAAACATATAGACATACTTATATTACAACCCATGGTGACATGATCAAATTAGTCCTCAAAATTTCATGTAAATATACAACACATAGAACATGTACAAGTCCCAAGGTTTATACAAAATATAGATGCCTATATGCAAATGTGATCTTCCTTAAGGCACTCAAAATCTCCATCTCCAATGGTCAGGTTCATGCATCCTCTCAAACATTCCCTATGATAGAAACAACTATCGCTAAGCATATAGCTTAATGGTGCAAAAACTATAAGTTCGGAGCCCTAAGATTCACCAAGTTACCTTTCTCAAGTCATGGGCAGCATAATTGAACATAATAAATAAATCAAGAAAACAATAAATAAAGAGTATCAAGTTCGATATTTAAAGATCCAAATGTCAAGAACGCTCATAGCACAGTTTTCTAAGAGATTCAACAACAAGGCTCGCCCAATATATACATCATGTCGTCACACCAAGCATAAGCAGGTAGCAAAAAGGTCAGACGCCTTGTATCAAGAAGGGTCAAAGCCCAATAATCAAGAGAACCAAGAACCATATTAAAATGGCTTTCTTGTTCGTACTTAAAATGGACAACTTCCATTCTTAAGACAGACTAAAAATCCAGAGTCAAGATGGAAAATGATCTGAATCAAGAGGCATGCCAATAGTGACAAAGTCACAGCCACAAGAAGGACAAGGTCCCAACAAGAGTGCCAAGTGATCAAACAATCCGTACAAGTGGGCAAGTTACACAAGAGTCTTTAACGTCTTAAAGGATACCAACACGACTATGCGAAGTGACGAGAGGTAACCAAGGTACCAAATCAACTTTCAGATATACCAGCAGTTAAAAGAGTGCAAGTACAAGTTTATACACAAACCTCAGTGCTTAGCTTAGAAACAGTCCAACACAACTTCAAGAGTTCAAACCGTAGACCAACCAACGTATCAAGGTCCTCAACTTGTTCACGAGTATATACAACCTTATAATAAAATTAAATAACTTCTTTAATCCCTAGTAGCTCAATAATGTTAATGTAAAATAGGATTATCATCACAAGTAAGCTTAGCATGTACAAATACGACTAATTTATATGCAACTGGTCCAACCCTTTCAAGTATCTCATAAGGTCCAATAAATTGGGACTAAGTTTTCCTTTTTGGCCAAATCTCATAATCTTTTTCCATGGAGACACCTTTAAGAATACTTTATCTCCAACTTGATATTCAATGTCACGCCTTTTAAGATCAGCGTACGACTTTTGTCTATCCGAAGAAATCTTTAGACGATCCTTGATAATTTTTACCTTGTCCTCTGTTTGTTGCACAATTTTAAGACCAACAAGCTTTCTTTCACAAACTTCACTCCAACAAAGAAGGGTCTAACATATCCTTCCGTACAAGGCTTTATAGGGAGGCATTCCAATACTCGATTGGTAACTGTTATTGTAAGCAAATTCTATCAAAGCCAAGTGTTTGTCCCAACTACCCTCAAACTCCATAATGCAAGCTCGAAGCATATCCTCCAAAATTTGAATCACTCTTTCCGACTGGCAGTCTGTCTGAGGATGGAACGAAGTGCTAAATTTCAACCTAGTACCCAAAGCTTCCTGCAAGCTACCCCAAAATCTAGATGTAAACCTTGGGTCTCGTTCAGATACAATAGACACAGGGATCCCATGTAGTCTTACAATCTCATTAATGTACAACTCGGCTAAACACTCAAGTGAGTAATCCATTCTGATTGCTAAGAAGTGAGCACTCTTGGTTAGCCTGTCCACAATCACCCATATTGCATCATGATTTCTCTGAGTGCGAGGAAGTCCAGAAACAAAGTCCATAGTTATTCTCTCCCATTTCCATTCCAGCATCGACAAGGGCTGTAGTAAACCAACTGGGGCTTGATGTTCTGCCTTTACTTTTTGACAAACCAAACATTTGGAAATGAACTCCGCAATGTCTCTCTTCATACCATTCCGCCAATAATGTTCTTTGATGGTCTGGTACATCTTTGTACCCCAGGATGCATTGTATATGGTGAAGTATGTGCTTCAGTTAATATTTCTCTCCTCAATTTTTCATCACAAGGGACGCATAACCTGTTTTGATAAAATAAGCCACCATCCTCCGTTACTGTAAAATCAAGCTTTTCCCCATTTTGAACTTCTTTGGTCAGTTTTACAAGTTTCTCATCTAAGTTTTGTGCTTCTTTCACCTGTTCAAGTAATATTGGCTTTACTTGCAAATTTGCAATAACTGAACCATTTGAATCAAGTGTGAAACAAACATTCATGGCTCTTCACTCAAGCAGTAAGGGTAAAGGACTCAAAGAAATGCTTGGAAAGGATTTTCGACTTAGTGCATCTGCAACCACATTGGCTTTATCTGGATGATAATCAATCGTGCAATCATAATCCTTGGTGAGTTCAAGCCATCTACGTTGTCTTAGGTTTAGCATCCTAGACCATTGTGAGAAGCATCATTGTATACTACATACTTTTTCCCTTCAATTGGTAGAGTAAGTATAGGCGCTTGAGTCAACAAGGATTGAGAGTTTCAAAGCTCTCTTGGCATTTGTCATCCCAAATAAACTTTACTTCCTTATGCAAGAGCTTAGTCTAAGGGGAGCCGATAATGGAAAAGCCTTTCACAAATCTTCTATAATATCCTGCTAAGCCCAAGAAACTTCTTACCTCAGTTTGGCTTTTGGGAGGTCTCCATTCAACAACTGCTTGTATCTTACTAGGATCCACCTTGAAGCCTTTGGTTGATACAAATGTCCCAGAAAAGCTACTTCATCAAGCCAGAATTCACACTTAGAAAGTTTAACATAAAGTTCTTTCTCCTTCAAAATTTTCAAAACAATCTGAAGGTGTTTATCATGGTCTTCACTACTTCTGGAAAATATTAAAATATCATCTATAAAGACAACTACAAACTGGTCAAGATAAGGCTTGAATACTCGATTCATTAGATCCATGAATATCGCAGGAGCATTTGCCAATTCGAATGGCATCACCAAAAATTCATAATGACCATACCGAGTTCTAAAAGTAGTTTTAGGAATATCTTTCTCTCTAACACGCAGTTGGTGATATCCAGACCTTAAATCAATCTTTGAGAATACT
>JAJOOH010025990.1:0-14277 GCA_029582605.1 Solanum gracilifrons
GTACCTATGTTTTATAGTTGATTTCTACACTCTAAGGTACATCTAAACATCATGAGTTCATCCATAAACATGAATTATAACTTTGAATCCATAAATTCAAATTCAAGATAAGTTAAGAGCCAAGTCTAGAGAGTTCTTAGAGTCTTTTCAAAAGTCTTTTGCAAATGCTTTAAACTTGTTTTAAGACTTAAGTTTTGAGTTGAGTAAAGAGAAACAAATGAAGTTCATTTTCTTCAAAATAGTATATGAGAACTATGTATTCCCAAAGAGTAAATGTTTTCACATTTAAACAAGAAAGGAAACACTGATTTCCAAAAGAGCCTTTGAGCTAGTTTTCGAGTAAAGAGTAAATGTTTTCACATTTAAACAAGAGAGGAAACACTGATTTCCAAGAGAGACCTTGGGCTAGTTTTTGAGCAATTATCTTAAACCACAGAAAGAGTTGTGTTTTTAAACATATGAGCTAGTTACATTTTGGGAGTAGTATTGAGCACCGATGTGGGGATAAGTTGAGTTCAGATAACTCATGGTCTCCATAAACCGTGTAGCCAACATGGGTAAAAAAGGGTCATACTTTTTAGATGATTCCTTAGTGCTTTTTAGCATAGACTAGTTGATCCACTTAGTAGATAGGTTCTATATCCCTGACAAGGTATATGACGGCTCTGGCAGCGTGAGGCAAAACATTGTATCATCACATAGCTCATAGTTATGATTGTCAGTTAGAGAAACTCCCACAGAGATATTTTGTATTTTCATATACACACAGAGTTTATATTGTATCCTTACATACAAACTGAGTTACAATTATATTCTTCAATACACAGAGTTGTTATACACATGTTTTAAAGATTTTCTTTATACTGCATTTTTATTATTGCTTTATATTGAAATGAGTTGAGTTGAGTAGAGACCAGGTATGTTCCTATAACAACCTGAAAAAATAGTAAGACCAAGCTAGAGCCTAACAGAAACTAGTAGGTGAAACTAGAGCCTTATGTGTGATTTAATGTTTTGTTTTAGGTTGTATATTGAGATCCCGAGCTTAGTTGGAGGTTTCTAGGGTTTAAACGTCAAGGTACGACCCCCCAAAGACCAATCAAGGGTCCTTGAGGGGGGCCTTAAAGTCTAAACCCCTAAGGCTGCCTAAAACAAAAAAACTGCCAAAATGGAGCAACCTACGGATGGCACCTCCGACCAGTAGGTTGATCCACGCCCCGTAGGTGGTGGTTTCATGGATCAGGCCCCAAAATTCAGAGTTGCAGACCCCACCCACGGACCTACAGGATAGGGCGTCAATGCACCCACGGTCCGTAGGTCCATGGGGTGTGGATTGCACTTGCAATCTGCCCAAAGTCGGCCAATAGGTGGGTTAGTTTAGGTAATTCGTTTTTAGTTTGTTTTAAGTAGGGGTTGCTTAATATAGTAATTATACATATATATAAAGTATTTCATATCATTAAACACCTCATTAATTCATTATAACCCAAGACCCCAAATCAAAACCCAACTTCCCTTCCCTCCAAGAATCTTCTCTCTAGAACCTCCATTGAAGACCAAGAAAGAGATCTTGAAGGTGGTAGCTTTTCAATAAGAATTTTGTGGGATTCTACACCTAAGGTATGGGATTTTTCATCCTTGGGTAGGTATCATCCAAGGATCCTCTTCAAAAGCTTTTAATTCAATTCTAGAAATCTTCAAATAACTAGGGTTTCAACTCAAGCCCATGGATTCCTTTCAAAGTTGTTCTTAAAGATTGAATCATGTTTGTAATTGATGATACTACTAATTTTAGATGAGTTTAACTTGAATTCAAAAAAAATCCATGAGTTTTCCCTAATCCTAGCTATGGCTCTTCTCAACATTATGAATGTTGTTGGAAGTTGATTCAATTGATTGAATGTGGGTTGATTATGATGTAATTACTTGATAATACTGTACATCTACATATATTCTTGATTAACCTAAGATTCTAGAGTGAAATTGCTGTAGCCTAGGGTTATGTCATGAAACAAGTAAATTGAGGGTTTAGATGTGACCTTTTAAAACTGATGAACTTTTTGATGAATTGCCTTAGATTAGATCACCTAAACATGAATTGCTTATGAGTGAATCTTGTAGATATGAATGAACTTGATTAGGTCTTAAATGATGAATCATGGTTGAATTAGTATTGAGATTTAGTTTACTTGATGCTATATGACTATAATTGAATAAGAATGAAGCATGTGGTTAGTCTACCTTGAGAGTTAGGTTTACGTGATGACCATGTGAGATATTGCTTGAGAGTAATGCTCAAAATATGAAGATGACTCCTAGGGCTTTAAAGGTTAAAGCTAAAAGGAATGAACTATATATATTGAGGTTTTAGGAAGGAAGCCATTGTGCATGTTAAATTGTATATGGTACTATTGTGGAAGGACTTTACCCACATGACCTACAATATGAGTATATGAGCTTATACATGCAGTGAATGAACTAGTTGAGTTATGATTATATACATGTCTATTATGATGAATGTTAGATGTGTTGATTTACATGGTCTATGATCCTTGAATGCAATACATGAGAATTATTCATGATTGTGATATTATGTACATGCTTATAAACACTTTGAGAGTAAAGTGTCTACATTGATAATGTTGTTGTTGTGCCATTGCAAGGACAATTACACACACACACTCTCCATGCATAAACATGATTAAGATGTATCAATGGTATTAATTAAAAGTATAGTTCTAATATGCACCTTTACACATTATTATGCATGAAATGTACATAACCATGTTGATCCTATTGTGTTGATTGAAAGTCCATTCTTATGAGAATACATGATCTTGGTCTGAAAGTTATTCTCACATACTAATGATGATTCTAAAGTTGAAAGTCCAATTCTCACCTAATTGAATCTATGAGCTATTTTATGAGGTGGGTTGAACGAAGGGTAAAATACCCGTTCAAACATGTAAATCCAATTCAAGACTAATTATGTATAACTTGGGAAATAATGCTTTGGACCGAGTGGATATGGAAAATGAGGTAAGTCCCTTCCGTCAATGCAATAGGTCGGGTCATCTAAATTAAACTCATGAGATGGAAGCTCCTCCGCCAATGCAATAGGTCGGGTTTCTAGAAGCAATCTCCCTATCCCTTAACTATGTGCCCACATAGGTCTTTAGCTAGTGGATCCACCTTATAGCTATACATTTAGTTCTACCTTAAGTTTTGGGGATTGTTTTATGTTTAGGAGACATGAGTGTTTTAGAAATTCCATGATTTCCTTATGTTATGCATGTTATTGAAAGATTCTTATTTTGTATAAAATGGATTTTTCATGATTTACATGTTCCTAAAGTTGTTGTGCATTTAGTATGGTGATGACATATTTAACTTCATGAGATGATGTGATGAACATGCCTTGTTAAGTTTTTGATGAAATGGCACATTTGCTCCATAATGTTGTGCTGGGCTTGCTTATAGTTGGGAAAAGTAGTTCTTCCTATGACTATGTTATTAATGATGTGTAGAAATGTTTGTGTAGGCTCACTCCCAAGGGGGAGATGGTGTGCCTAGCTAACATTGTGTTATGTGCTTATATGTTGCCATGACTTCTTTATATAATGCATGTTCATGAAAAACTTGTGTTTTGAAAGAAAATAAGTTTATGTGAATTGTTTCCCTCATGTTGTGGTGCTTTGAGTAAGAGTTGCCTATTGTACTTCATGAGAAGAATATATGGACATGTTTTAGTTAGGAGTTGAGGAATTCCTCCTTGAATGGAATTCTTTTTGAAAGTAAAATGCATATGAACTCCATGAGAGTATGTTGAGCATATTATGACTAAGAGATGGTAGTTCCTCCTTGAACATGACAACTTATGAGAATCTCATGCATAAATGGGTTGTTAGATATAGTTCATAATCCCTAGTGTTGCATTGACCATGTCTTGAGATGGAGTTGAAGTTTCCTCCTTTAGAATTGTGCATAATGTGATTAGTGCATTTTTAAGTTTTGCACATTTTGATGTATCAGGCATGATGGGATGCTAGTCTTGAGTCTTTAATTCCATAAAGAGTTTAAAATGTCATTAGAGGACGAATGTTCCTAAGGGGGAGATAATGTAACAACCCGGAAAACTAGTAAGACCAAGCTAGAGCCTAGCGGAAACTAGTAGGAGAAACTAGAGACTTATGTGTGTGCTTTTGAGTTTGATATATTGTTTTAGGTTGTATATTGAGTTCCCGAGCTTAGGTGGAGGTGTCTAGAGGTTAAATATCAAGGTACGACTCCCCAAACACCAACCAAGGGTCCTTGAAGGGGCCCTAAAGTCTAAACCCCCAAGGCTACCTAAAACCAAAAAGCTGCCAAAATGGGCCCCCCTACGGATGGCACCTATGGCCAATACGTTGATTCACGCCCCGTAGGTGGGGGTTTCGTGGATCAAACCCCAAAATGCAGAGTTGCAGACCCCACCCACCGACCTGCAGGACAGGGCGTTAATGCACCCACGGTCCGTAGGTCCATGGGGTGTGGATTGCACATGCAATCTGCCCAAAGTCGGCCAATAGGTGGGTTAGTTTAGGTAATTCATTTTTAGTTTAACTTAAGTAGGGGTTGCTTAATATAGTAATTATACATATATATAAAGTATTTTGTATCATTAAACACCTCATTAATTCATTATAACCTAAGACCCCAAATCAAAACCCAACTTCCCTTCCCTCCAAGAATCTTCTCTCTAGAACCTCCATTGAAGACCAAGAAAGAGATCAACTAGGTCTTGAAGATGGGAGATTTTCAATACAAATTTAGTGGTATTCTACACCTAATGTATGGGAGTTTTCATCCTTGGGTAGGTATCACCCAAGGATCCCCTTCAAAAGCTTTTAATTCAATTCTAGAAATCTTCAAATAGCTAGGGTTTCAACTCAACCCCATGGATTCCTTTCAAAGTTTTCCTTAAAGATTGAATCATGTTTGTTATTTATGATACTACTGATTTTAGATGATTTTAACTTGAATTCCAAAAGAATCCATGAGTTTTCCCTAATCCAAGCTATTGCTCTTCTCTACATTATGAATGTTGTTGGAAGTTGATTCAATTAATTGAATGTGGGCTGATTATGATGTAATTACTTGATATTAGTGTAAATCTACATGTATTCTTGATTAACCGAAGATTCTAGGGTGAAATTGATGTAGCCGAGGGATAAGTCATGAAAGAGCTAAATTGAGGGTTTAGATGTGACCTTCTAAAATTGATGAAATTCTTGATGAATTTCCTTAGATTAGATCACCTAAACATGAATTGCTTATGAGTGAATCTTGTAGATACGAATGAACTTGAATAGGTCTTACATGATGAATCATGGTTGAAGTAGTATTGGGATTTAGTTTAGTTGATGCTATATGACTATAAATGAATAAGAATGAAGCATGTGGTTAGTCTACCTTGAGAGTTAGGTTTACATGATGACCATATGAAGTATTGCTTGAGAGTAATGCTCATTATATGAACATGACTCCTAGGGCTTTAAATGTAAAAGCTAAAAGGAATGAACTAAGCCTAACATCGATTACGATGTCTAATATGAGGTAAAGGTAAGGGTTAGTAATTCATACACACGTAGTCGGACCAAGGTGCGGGGTAAAATTCTTTAGATGCCGGACCAAGGATTTAGAGATACCTAACTTATCACTTTGCATGTAATACACTAGGAAAGGACTGCTATTACTAGGATTACTGAGTTATGAGCGTGTGGTGAACACGTATACCCTAGTTAATTTTCTCATCTTGATAACAATAAAAATTTGACTTTTGTTTACTGATTACTTATTGAATTCTTTCAAGTTGTTTCACAAATCCCCCATTTTTTATTACTTATTTCTGAAAGTACTTTGACTAAACGAATATAAGTGTAAGTTAAAGTTAAGTCTAAACCATTTTCCTCGTGGGATCGACCCCAACCTACAAGTTGGGTTCTTTACTTGATAACGATCGCTTATGCTTCTTTAGGGAGGTGTAATTTGAGCGTATCAAATTTTGGCGCCGCTGCCGGGGAAACTTTGGGAGAGAGAATTCTTTGCCAGTCATCATTGCGGCAGATTTGAATGCGAGACAAGTAGAGTGCTTGGTGACTATGCTAAAGAGGTTCAAGCGAGCTATTGGGTGGACTATTGCGGATATTACTGGGATCCCTTCCGGTATTTTCTTTCACAAAATCCAACTCATGCCAGATTATAAGCCTAGTATCGAGCACCAGAGAAGATTAAATCCACCTATGCAAGAGGTAGTTAAAAAAGAGATCCTCAAGTGGCTGGATGCAAGAGTTATTTATCCCATTGCAGATAGTAGTTGGGTGTGTCCTGTGTAGTGTGTGCCTAAATGGGTGGCATTACTGTGGTTCCAAATGAAAGAAATGAGCTTGTTCCAATGAGTCCTGTGACTGTATGGAGAGTTTGTATGGATTACCGGAAGTTGAATGCGTGGACAGAAAATGACCACTTTCCTATGCCATTCATGGACCAAATGTTAGATAGACTTGTAGGAAAGGGTTGGTATTGTTTTCTCGATGGGTATTCAGGCTACAATCAAATTTCTATAGCTCCAGAAGACCAAGAGAAGACCACTTTCACTTGCCCTTATGGGACTTTTTCTTTCAAACGGATGTCATTTGGGTTGTGCAATGCTCCAGCAACTTTCCAGCGCTGTATGATGTCGATATTTTCTGTTATGGTGTAGGACACTATTGAAGTGTTCATGGATGATTTTTCAGTTGTAGGTGATTCTTTTGATCATTGTCTGGATCATTTGGCCGAGGTGCTTAAGAGGTGTGAAGACTGCAACTTGGTGCTGAATTGGGAGAAATGTCATTTCATGGTTAAAGAAGGTATAGTGTTGGGTCATCGAATTTCAGAGAAAGGTATTGAGGTTGATAGAGCTAAAGTTGAGGTAATAGAAAAGCTTCCGCCACCTATTTCTGTAAAATGTGTTAGAAGTTTTCTTGGGCATGCTGGGTTCTATAGGAGATTCATAAAAGACTTTTCAAAAATTGCACATCCATTGTGCAAACTGCTCGAAAAGGAGTATAAGTTTGACTTTGATGAGACTTGTCTGAGACCATTTGGAGAGTTGAGGAGAAGTTGGTCACTGTACCTATCAATATTTCACCTGATTGGGGACAACCGTTTGAGGTAATATGTGATGAAAGTGGAGTGGCGCTTGGTGTGGTACTGGGATAGAGGAAAGAGAAAATTCTTCATCGTATTTACTATTCTAGCAAAGCTCTAAATGTGGCCCAGAAGAATTATACTGTGACCGAACAAGAACTTCTTGCGGTGGTTTTTGCATTCGAGAAATTTCGATCTTACTTGCTTGGTACTAAGGTCATAGTGCATACTGACCATTCTGCATTGAGGTATTTGATGGCGAAAAAGGATGCAAAACCAAGATTGATTAGATGGGTATTGTTGCTGCAAGAGTTTGATTTTGTGGTAAAAGTAGAAAGGGGACAAAAAATCAAGTTGCCGATCACTTGTCTAGATTAGAGGAAGAGGCCATGCTAAAGCTTGGAGATAGGGCTGAAATTAATGATGCTTTTCCAGATGAACAGGTATTGGCTGCTTCTCATGATTTGATTCCATGGTTCGCAGACTTTGCTAATTATTTGGCAAGCGATTTGGTGCCCACAGACTTGTCTTTTCACCAGAGGATAGAGTTTATGCATGATGTGAATAAATTCTTTTGGGATGAACCTTACTTGTATCGTAGTTGTGCTGATGGGATTATTCGTCGTTGTGTGCTCGAGGTTGAGATGCTGAGTGTACTTGAAGCATGCTATTCATCGCCTGTTGGTGGGCATCATAGTGATATTCAGACTGCGCATAAGATTTTGCAGTGTGGGTACTACTGGCCTACCATCCACCAAGATGCTCATGATTTCGCCAAGTCTTGTGATCGTTGCCAAAGAGAAAGAGGGATTTCAAAGAGGCAAGAGCTTCCTATGAATCCGATTTTGGTGATAGAGTTGTTTGATGTCTGGGGCATTGATTTTATAGGTCTATTTGTGAGCTCATACGGGATGAAGTATATTCTTGTTGCGGTTGATTATGTATTGAAGTGGGTGGAAGCAGTTGCGCTCCCCAACAATGAAGGTAAAAGTGTCACCGCATTCTTGAAAAAGAACATCTTCTCCAAATTCAGTACACCGAGGGCGATTATCATCGATGGAGGTTCTCACTTTTGTAATAAGTTGTTCAAAGCACTACTTGAGAAATATGGTGTCCGCCACAATGTAGCCACTCCCTACCATCCGCAGACTAGTGGGCAAGTTGAAGTGTCCAACAGAGAAATTAAACAGATTTTAGCGAAGACTGTGAATGCTAATAGAACGGATTGGTCAAGGAAGCTTGATGATGCTCTATGGGCCTATCGCACTGCATACAAAACCCCCATAAGTATGTCTCTTTACCAACTTGTATATGGGAAGTCTTGTCATTTACCGGTAGAGCTAGAGCATAAGGCAATGTGGGCAATGAAGAAGCTAAATTTGGATTAGGGCACCACATCGAATCAGAGAATGAATGACTTGAATATGCTTGATGAGTTTCGCCTGAAAGCTTATGAAAGTTCAGCCTTGTACAAAGAGAAGATGAAACGGTATCATGATCAAAGAATTGAAAAGCGAGAATTTGTGGTTGGTGATCTTGTGCTTCTATTCAACTCTAGGTTGCGTTTGTTTCAGGCAACCTCAAGTCCAAATAGACTGGGACATTTTTGCTCACAAAAGTGCTCCCCCATGGATCGGTTGAGCTTGAGAATAGTGAAGGAACAAGGTTCATGGTAAATGGGTAAAGGATCAAGATCTATCTGTGAAATGCTGAAAGTGTGCAAGAAGTGATTGAGGCCTACAATCTTGATGAAGTCTAGGTAATCAAGAAACTTGCGTCGTGCAGCGACGTTAAATCAAGCACTGCTTGGGAGGCAACCCAAGATGTACGATCTAGCCAACGATAGGTTTCTGTTTCCCATTTAGTAGTTTTCTTTGTTTAATTGCGTCTCTGTATCAATTTAGATAGGTGTTTTAGTTTTTTTAGTGTTGGCTAAAATTAGCATAGGGTCCGTGTCTAAAAAGTGTCCAGAAAATGTAAAAAGAATAGCCTAATGGTTGCTACATGTATAGGTACGCTATGAAAAATTTGCAGAAAATGGTCTGGTGCAGAGGTCTACGGACCCCATTGACGGTCCGTCGTTCTATCCACGGACCGTGGATGGTGTCCGTAGATCCCAGGTAAGCTCCTGAATTTTTTCAAGTGTAAGAGTGATCTACGGTCCCAACCTACGGACCGTAGATCGACCCACGGACCATAGACGGGGTCTCGTGGGTCCAAAATCCTAAATCTGTATGACCTGACCCGGACCCCCTTATTTAAAACTCCCTTAATTTTAAATCATTTCCATTTCCCTCCATTCACTCTCCAACCGTTTCAAACACCTAAATCACGCCATAACTCCCCCTTAAAATCATCCCTTCCATTCCCCCATCATTCCCACGATTCCTTTCCATTCCGAATACAACTCATTCCATATTCCACAAAAAGGGTCTGGTGTTGGGTTAGTAACGAAGAGGCAATTCTTTGATCTTGCAAAACTTAGTGTCGTCACGAAATCACCCCACTCCACCTTGCTTGTAAGGTAATAGAATTTCCCCTTACTTTGAATTTCGGTTCATAGATAGAATATAGAAAGTTGGGAGTCGGGTCTTGACCTTGGGTAACTGTTAGATGAAATTGCATGATAAAATTGGAAGTTACAATACCCTTGGAACGATAGATACTGATTGTGTTGCCTTGTTGTATGTGATTATAAGTCTACATGTAAGTTTCGACTTAGGGTTCCAAAGTTTGTCTTAAATAATTGTTAAAATGATTAATCGGAATCCTGAGAATGACAAACTAGCATGATTCAATGTTGAAATGCATGATTAGACTAGGATATTGTTGAAAATGGTCTAAGATGTGGACTTGAAAATTAAGAATGGCTAAAACCTAGCACATATCCCATCCACAATACCCCGTCTACGGACTATAGATTGGGTTCGTGGATGGATGCTCTTGAAAATTTCACCAAGTATGTAACCACGGATGTGGACTACGGTCCGTAGATCAATCTACAGACCGTTCTGTACATCCGTGGTTTCCATCTGCGACCAATATTGTTGGTCCTCTGACCAACAGAAGGGTTCCACAGACCATAGATCAGTCTACGGGCCGTAGGTCCCCTCCGTGGATGACCACTGTAGCCTCTGTCTGAAATTTTCTTGCGACTTTGTTACTGTTCGTTTATAGTTCTAAAGTTTTTTTTAGTTGTTTAGATTTAGTTTTGGCACTAATATCTCTTCCAAAGGTACGATGGCACCCAAAAAGCTAGTCACCTACTCAAAATACGGTAAGTCAAAATCTGTTGCTCCTAGCTTCATGTTATCGATGAGGACACAGACACGAAAAGATATCTAACATACGTTCCTCCCAACACATGGACTTATCCCACTGCACCCCGAGCCACCAGAGGTACCCTCGGAAGGTGATTTCCGATGTAGTCACTGTCTCCCAGTCTGATGAAGAGCACACACTGATCGGGTCACCAACTGGGGCTGCTTCCAGTTCAGCTACTGGGTCTGTGTCTGGCTCCGAGTCTACCCATGCTTCGGGCTCTGAGTCCAGCCATGCTTCAGGGTCCGAGTCTGCCTATGCTTCGGGGTCCAACGCTAAGTCAGCCACAAGGTCTAGCCAAAATGAACAAGCAGCCTCATTTGATGAGGCCACTAGCACAAAGTCATTACCCATACCAAGAAATGAGAACCCTACTCCAGTGATCGGTGAGCCAAACAGATGGTGTGTTGAGGGCCAATGGCAAATCTATCGGGATGCCAAGATGATTAATGATAAAAAGAAGATGGCCCGAATTGTAATAGAGGAGCACAAAGTCCTCACAGGGAGCTTGCACACTGCCCCCGACATTCATCAACTTTTCAACCTTCACAAGTGTGATTGGATGGCTCGAGACCCAGGGACTTATAGCGAGGAGATTGTGCGGGAGTTCTACGCTTCTTATGCTGCCACTCTCTGTGGGTCGATCTCAAAGAAATCAAAGCCCTTAGCCCAAGATCCTCTCACGTCCACTATGGTCTGAGGTTGTCCGGTAGACATATCACAGGCTACCATCAGCCGCTTTCTCTATGGGCTTACCACAGGTTACACTTGGTCACTAAACACAGCGGAGTTTGATTACAGATGGGACATCGTGTGGAGCGGTGCTTTCCAGAGGAATGCTGAGCAGCGAGAGGCTGTTATACTATGGTTGGCTAAGTACATTCCTGCTGATGGCGAGCGTGCGGAGTGGGTTGCCACACCACGATTGGGTATCTGAAAGGCCAGATTAAATTATGTGGCCAAGTTCTTCTGTTTGTTGGTGCGTAACAGGGTGTTGCCTACAAAAGCTGACAACCAACTCACTTGGGACAAAGTGTTCATGGTTGCAACATTAGTAGCACGAGTGAAGATTGACTTTGCCCGCATGCTATTGGCAGAGATTCACGAGAGGGCATCCAAGACCTCCACTACTTATCCCTTTTCATGTTTGATTTTCCAATTGTGCAGGTACTCTGGAGTGCCGATCTAGCGTTGTGATAGGTTGATCCACCCTACCGGGACTTTGGATATAAGCCTCATCCGAGATGTCGCAAATGTGGCGGTACCTCGCAAAAAGCCCCAGGTTGAGGCACCTCCCTTGGGCGCAGATCTTGCAGACACGGTGTGGCAGGCACAAGGCGGTGACCCCATTATACCAGATCACTCTGATACGGTCCCGGCCTCCTCTTCTCAGGCCGCTAGCATGGCTCCTAGTTCATCCCGGTCCATACCACAGTTAGGAGCTACTATTGTCCCGTTGGCCAGAGTACAGAAATTGGAGGCTCAGATGGCCACATTGCTGCATCATATCTATCCTTGGATGCTAAAGTTTATAGCCGAGTCCGAGGCCAGAATAGAGCGAAGGATGAAGGGCATGATGGACTAGAAGGTCCAGGCCGTTAATAAGCATCTTGATGCTTTTGAATTGCGAGTCCTCGAGTGACCAACCACGGCCATAGATCTATCCTTTTTTCAGGCTGAATTAGCCAGTCTCCGGGCCGATGTTGATGCCATTATTGCCACCCCTACAGTTGAGCCTCAGGTTGCACCTACTGCACTGGCAGATTAAACGATGCTGGATGCTTTATTCAGTGGGACCGCCGAGGAGGAGTCTGCGCCTACCCATACCAAAGGTAAGAGGCACCGTTCTAGTCACACTGAGGAGGAAAAAGCTTTATAAAGTCAGCGTAGGTAGGAGAAGGAGGCTAGGAAGGCTTCAATTTTAGATGAAGAGTTAAGTTAGCGGAGGGTGCGTGAGAGTATTGCAGGGGCATCGAGTTTTGCCCCAGTTGTAGAGGTCCTGCCTGTTGTGCGGGATGTTGTGAGCACCATTGCTGGTGCGGTGAGAGTGATAGAGACCACTACTGAGGGTGCTATGATAGATGATGCGGGCACTACTGAGGGTGATCCAACTTTTGTTCCATCGGGCTCCGGGAAACTAGACCCTCCCGCTTGTTGATGATTCGCCGGCGCTATGCGCCACAGGTTTGCTTCACCCAATCCACTTTCTTTTTGTACTTTTGTATGCATTGGGGACAATCACATCTATTTTTATTGGGGGTGGGGTAAATGGATTGTGAGTGATAGGGTGAAGTCTGAGTAACCCAACTCATAGATCCTCTCGTGGGGTTTTCTTGCCCGTGTTCTTTTTCCCCAAGAGACTGTTTAATATATGTTGAACCGGCATGTGTTAGGATCGTATGTGTAGAAGCATGAAATAGAAAGAAGCATGATGGCTTAAAAATGATACCTGTTAGATTTTATGATGTGTGCTAGAATTTGTAGGCTACGATTATTTAAATGTGTTGGCTCTGTGTATGACATGATAATGAATCAACTTGATGGCATGATTTAAGCTGAAACTTGAACTGGGTAATCTGATAATCTGATAATGAAACAATGTGCCAAGAGTGTGTGAGAATAATTGAGTATTCAAACAGTTTTTGTGCAAAACTAGAACTTGCCCGGTTAGTCCTGCTAAGACAATTCAATCTAGAGGTTAGGAAGTTATCATAGGCCATTGTTCTGATAAGTCCGCAAATTGCCTAAAAGAAGGATCCAACCAAATGAAACAAATGCTCCCTTTGATCCAAATACTTTGAGCCTAAAATAATACCATTTCTTTCTAAACTCCAAACTCACCTTCCTATAATAGACTATGTTGGCCCCGGTCCCTCCTTGTACATGTGCATCTCGACCTAGGCCAAAAGCCTAAGTTGAGGGTGGCTAATGTAAAAAGTAACTTCAATCTTGGCCCTGGCCCGACATCGGATACTGTGCACCTCAACCAATGGGAAATCCATAAGTTGAGAGTGGCTATGAAAGATGAAAATGAAAGAAAAATGGGTATGAAAAGAGTTTGATGTTGAAAAGGAGAGGAAAGGATGTGACTTGGAAAGCAAAAAGAAAAATAAAATAAAAGTAAAAAGAGCTACAAAGTCTTAAGTCACATCCGTGGTTGAAGAAAATCCAGGGAAAGAAAGGTAAAATGGTAGGATGGTAAAAATAGGGCAAAAAGAGGTTGAAAGCCTAGTGTAATGTCAAGGAGGGCAGGAAGTCACTAAGAAGTACCCAAATGTACTACACCTGACCCTGAGCCTATGTTACAAGCCAAGAAAGTCCTATAGTGATCCTAGAGTCTAGTTTGGAGAGTCTAAGCAGTGAAAATAAGGGCAAGCCTATGGTTCTGAGCACTAACTGTACTTGATGTTACGTCTGAGTGTGAGTGTTGAATGAATCCTTGTACTAAAATTCATAAGTCATTGTGCAAAAGAAAAAGGATTTCGTTTGAAGTAAGGGCACTTAATACATTGTCGGAGAGTTGGTACCTTGGTGATAGTGAAACAATATATGTTGTGTGTTGGTTGGTCAATCGTTGTCATGGTTTGATTCTCATGAATTAGCTTATCGAGTCTAAGAGAACAAATTTTGTACCCACAAAGAGAGTGGGGTAGAAAGCCATGTGATTGCTTGTGTTTGAAATGCTTGCTTCTATACAAGTGTCGTTTAGAATCTTAGTGCGTCGCTTGAGGACAAACAACGAATTTAAGTTGAGGGTGTTGATATACAGTGAGTTTACGGTATTTC
>JAJOOH010025993.1:0-14673 GCA_029582605.1 Solanum gracilifrons
TTTTCATGTGTTATAATTCACCACCTTTTTCGGTAATTCGGAATTCCGATGTCAAAAATGCTAAAAAAATTTAAATACCTCTGTTAACACCTTAGCTATGGAGCTGATTGTCCCTAATGGCTAAACCGTCCCATTTTCAAGGTCAAACGATCCCCGGAGCTTGCATACCCCCTCTATTTTGCAGATTTTTGTGTACTACAGTTCACTATCTTTTTTCGTGATCCGAAATTCCAACCTTAGAAATGCCTAAATTTTTCATGGACATCCTTAAGCCTTAGCTATGGAGCCGATTGGCCCTGATGGCCAAACCGGCCCATTTTCAAGATCAAACGAGCCCTGGAGTAGGCATACCCCCAATTTTGTCGACTTTCGTGTGCTATAGTTCTCCATCTTTTTTGGTGATCCGGAATTCTGACGTCAAAAATGCTGAAATTTTTCATGGACGCCCATTAAGACCTTAGCTTTGGAGCCAGTTTGCCCTGACGGCCAAATCAACCCATTTTCAATGTCAAATGAACTTTAGAGCAGGCATAGCCCTCTATTTTTCCGATTTTAGTGTGCTATAGTTCACCAACTTTTTTGGGGATTGAGAATTCCAACGTCAAAAACAACGAAATTTTTCATGGACGTCCCTTAAGACCTTCTTTATGGAACCGGTTGGCCCTGGCGGCCATACCGGCCTATTTTCAAGGTCAAACGATCCAAAAAGCAGGCATACCCCCTATTTTGCCTCTTTTAGTGTGATATAATTCACCATATTTTTTAGTGATTCATAATTTCGACGTCCAAAAACCAAAAAATTTGCAAGAACGTCCATTAAGATCTTGCTATGGAGCCTAACGGCCAAAACGACCCATTTTAAAAGTCAAAAGAACCTCGGAGCAGGCATACCCCTTATTTTACCAATTTTCCTGTGCTACAGTTTATCATCTTTTTTAGTGATCTGAAATTCCAACTCCAAAAATGCCAAAATTTTTCATGGACATCCATTAAGACCTTAGCTACGAGGTCGGTTGGTCCTGACCACCAAACTGGCCCATTTTCAGGTAAAACGAGCCTCGGAGCATGCATACCCCCTATTTTGCCAATTTTCGTGTGCTAAGTTTACCATCTTTTTTGGTGATCCAAAATTTCGACGTAAAAAATGCAGAAATTTTTCATGGAGGTCCGTCGATTTTCGTGCGCTATAATCCATGTATTTTTTGGTGATCCGAAATATCGATGTCAAAAATGCCAAAAATTTTCTTGGATGACCGTTAAAACTTTAGCTATGGAGCCGATTGGCCTTGATAGCCGAATTGGCCCATTTTCAAGGTCCAACGAGCCTCGAAGCAAGCATCTCCTGTTTTGCCAATTTTCGTATGCTATAGTTCACCATCTTTTTTGGTGATCCAGAATTCCAACTTCAAAAAGGCCAAAAATTTTCATCGACGTTAACTTTAGTTATGGAGTCGGTTGGCCCTGACAGCCAATCCAGCCCATTATCAAAGTGAAACGAGTCCCGAAGTAGGCATACCCCCTCTTTTGCTGATTTTCGTATGCTATAGTTAACCATCTTTTTTGGTGATCCAGAATTCTAACTTAAAAAATACCAAAAATTTTCGTCAACCCCCATTTAGACCTTATGTATGGAGTAGGTTGGGCTTGAAAGCAAAATCGGCCCATTTTAAAGGTCAAACGAGCTTCGGAGTAGGGATACCCCTATTTTGCCGATTTTCATGTGCTACAGTCCTTGGATTTTTTGGTGATCCAGAATTTTGACATAAAAAATGCTAAGATTTTTCATAGATATGCATTCAGACCTTACCTATGGATTCAGATGGCCTTGACAGCCAAACCGACCCATTTTCAAGGTCAAACAAGCCTCAGAGCAGGTATACCCCATATTTTGTCGAATTTCGTATGCTATAGTTCACCACATTTTTTGGTGATCCTGATTTCCAACTTAAAAAATGCCAAAATTATTCATAGACATCCGTTAAGACCTTAGATATGGAGCCGATTGGCCTTGATGGCCAAACCGGCCCATTTTAAAGGTCAAACGAGCTTCGGAGCAGGGATACCCCTATTTTGTCGATTTTCATGTGCTATAGTTCACCATCATTTTTGGTGATCCAAAATTCCAACTTAAAAAATGTCGAAATTTTTCATCGACGCCCGTTTAGACCTTAGATATAGATCAGGTTGGCCCTGACAGCCAAACCGGCCCATTTTCAAGGTCAAACGAGCCCCGGAGCACGCTTACCCCTATTTTGTTGATTTCTGTGTGATATAGTTCACCATCTTTTTTGCTGATCCAAAATTTTGACGTCAAAGTAGCTGAAATTTATCATAGACGTCTGTTAAGACCTTAGCTATGGAGTCGATTACCCATGACAGCCAAACCGTTCAATTTTCAAGGTCAAAGATCCCTGGAGAAGGCATACCCCCCTATTTTACCAATTTTTATGTGCTATAGTTCACCCTTTTTTTGGGTGATCCGAAATTTCGATGTCAAAAATGTTAAAAAATTTTATGGACATCCGTTAAGAACTTACTTGTGGAGCCGATTGACCTTAACTGTCAAACTAGCTCATTTTCAAGGTCAAACGATCCCCAGAACAGGAATACCCCCCTATTTTGCTAATTTTCGTGTGTATAGTTTATAATCTTTTTTGGTGATCCAGAATTTCTACGTCAAAAATGTAGAAATTTTTCATGGACGTCCGATAAGACCTTAGCTATGGAGCTGATTGGCCATGACGGCTAAACCAGCCCATTTTCATGGTCAAACAAGCCCCGGAGCAGGCATACCCCCTATTTTGCCAATTTTTGTGTCCTATAGTTCACCATCATTTTTGGTGATCCGAAATTCCGACGTCAAAAATAACAAAAAAAATTCATGGACGTCCGTTAAGACCTTAGCCATGGAGATGGTTGGCCCTGACGGTAAAACTAAGACCTTAGCTACGGATCCAATTGTCTCTAACAGCCAAACCGACACATTTTCAAGGTGAAATGAGCCCAGAGCAAGCATACCCCATATTTTGCCAATTTTCGTGTGCTACAGTTCACCATTATTTTTGGTGATACGAAATTTTGAAGTCAAAAATGCTGAACTTTTTCATGGTCGTCCGTTAAGACCTTAGCTATGGAGCCAGTTGACCCTGACAGCCAAAATAGACCATTTTCAAGGTCAAACGAGCCCCGAAGTAGGCAAACCCTCTATTGTACCGATTTTTGTGTGCTATAGTTCACCATCTTTTTTTGGTTATTCAAAATTTGGATGTTAAAAATGTAAAATTTTCATGTACGTCTGTTAAAACATTAGCTATGGAGTCGGTTGGCCCTGATGGAAAAACCGGCCCCTTTTCAAGGTTAAACGATCCTCGGAGCAAGCATGCCCCCTATTTTGCTGATTTTCGTGTGCTATAGTTCACCATCTTTTTTGGTTATCTGAAATTCCAATGTCATAAATGCTGAAATTATTTAGAGACGTCCGTTAAGACCTTAGTTATGGAGCCGCTTGGCTGTGAAGGCCAAACCGTCCCGTTTTCATGGTCAAACGAACCCCGAAGCGGACATACCCCAAATTATTCCAATTTTCGTATGCTACAGTCCATGGATTTTTCGGTGATCCAAAATTCTGACGTCAAAAATGCCGAAACTTTTCATGGACGCCCTTTAAGACCTCAACTATGGAGACGGTTGATCGTGACAGCCAAATCATCCCATTTTCAACGTCAAACGAAACTCGAAGCAGGCATACCCCCTATTTTGTCGACATTCGTGTTCTATAGTTCACCATCTTTTTTGGTGATCCAAAATTCCGATGACAAAAATGACAAAAATTTTGTTGGACGTCCATTAAGACTTAGCTATAGAGCCGATTGGCTCTAACAGGCAAACCGGCCCATTTTCTAGGAGAAACGAACCACAGAGTAAGCTTACACTCTATTTTACTAACTTTCATGTTCTGTAGCCCATGGATTTTTTGGTGATCCAGAATTCCAACGTCAAAATATGCCAAAATATTTCTTGGACATCCGTAAAGACTTTATCTATAGAGTCGATTGGCCTTGACGTCCAAATCGGCCCATTTTCAAGATCAAAGAACCCCGGAGCAAGCATAGTCCTTACTTTGCCGATTATTATGTGCAATAGTTCACCATATTTTTTGGTGATCCAAAATTCCGGCGTCAAAAATGCTAAAAAAAATTATTCATAGAAATCCATTAAGACGTTAGATATAGAGCCAATTGGCCTTGATGGCCAAATCGGCCTATTTTAAAGGTCAAACGAGCTGCGGAGCAAGAATACCCCTATTTTGCCATTTTCGTGTGCTATAGTTCACCATCATTTTTGGTGATCAGAAATTCCAACTTAAAAAAAGTCAAAATTTTTCATCGACACCCGTTTAGACCTTAGATATAGATCCGGTTACCCCTGACGGCCAAACCGGCCCATTTTCAAGGTCAAACGAACCCCGGAGCAGGCTTACCCCTATTTTGTTGATTTTCGTGTGCTATAGTTCACCATCGTTTTTGCTGATCCAAAATTTTGACGTCAAAATATCTAAAAATTTTCAGACACGTCTGTTAAGACCTTAGCTATGGAGTCGATTACCCATGACAGCCAAACCGTTCAATTTTCAAGGTCAAAGAGCCCTGGAGCAGGCATACCCCCCTATTTTGCCGATTTTCATGTGCTATAGTTCAACCTTTTGTTGGGTGATCTGGAATTTCGACGTCAAAAATGTTGAAATTTTTTATGGACATCTGTTAAGAACTTAGTTGTGGAGCCGTAGACATTAACTGTCAAACTAGCTCATTTTCAAGATTAAACGATCCCCAGAACAAGCATACACCCCTATTTTGCTGATTTTCATGTGCTATAGTTTATAATCTTTTTTGGTGATCGAGAATTACGACGTCAAAAATGTAGAAATTTTTCATTGACATCCAATAAGACCTTAGCTATGGAGCTGATTGGCCATGACGGCTAAACCAGCCCATTTTCATGGTCAAACAAGCCCCGGAGCAAGCATATCCCCTATTTTGCCAATTTTTCTGTCCTATAGTTCACCATCATTTTTGGTGATCCGAAATTTCGACGTCAAAAATACCAAAAATTTTCATGGATGTCCGTTAAGACCTTAGCCATGGAGATGGTTGGCCCTGATGGTAAAACTAAGACCTTAGCTACGGATCCAATTGTCTCTAACGGCCAAACCGACACATTTTCAAGGTGAAATGAGCCCAGAGCAAGCATACCCCATATTTTGCCAATATTCGTGTGCTATAGTTCACCATCATTTTTGGTGATACGGAATTTTGAAGTCAAAAATGCTGAAATTTTTCATGGTCGTCCGTTAAGATCTTAGCTATAGAGCCAGTTGACCCTGACATCCAAAATAGACCATTTTCAAGGTCAAATGAGCCCCGAAGCAGGCATACCCTCTATTTTACCGATTTTTGTGTGCTATAGTTCACCATCTTTTTTTGGTGATTCAAAATTTGGATGTTAAAAATGTAAAATTTTCATGTACGTCTGGTAAAACATTAGCTATGGAGTCGGTTGGCCCTGATGGAAAGACCGACCCCTTTTCAAGGTCAAACGATCCCCGGAGCAAGCATGCCCCCTATTTTGCTGATTTTCGTGTACTATAGTTCATTATATTTTTTGGTTATCTGAAATTCCAATGTCAAAAATGGTGAAATTATTTAGAGACGTCCGTTAAGACCTTAGTTATAGAGCCGGTTGGCTGTGAAGGCGAAACCATCTCGTTTTCATGGTCAAACGATTCCCGAAACAGACATACTCCCAATTTTGCCAATTTTCGTATGCTACAGTCAATGGATTTTTTGGTGGTCCAAATTTCTGACGTCAAAAAAGCCGAAACTTTTCATGGACGCCCTTTAAGACCTCAACTATGGAGACGGTTGACCGTGACAGCCAAATCGGCCCATTTTCAACGTCAAACGAAACTCAGAGCAGGCATACCCCCTATTTTGCCGACATTCATGTTCTATAGTTCACCATTTTTTTTGGTGATCCGGAAGTCCAATGTTAATAATGGCAAAAAATTTCATGGATGTCTGTTAAACTCCTAGATATGGAGCCGATTGGCCATGACTCCCAAATCGGCCCACTTTCAAGGTAAAACGAGCCCCGGAGCAGGCATACCGCCTATTTTGCCTATTTTTGTGTGCTATAATTCACCATCTTTTTTGCTGATAAAATTTTTTGAAGTCAAAATAGCTAATAAATTTATTAGACGTCCGTTAAGACCTTAGCTAAGTAGTCGGTTGCCCTTGACGGCCAAATCTTCCAATTTTCAACGTAAAACGAGCCCTGGAGCAGGCATACCCCTCTATTTTGCTAATTTTCATGTGCTACAGTCCATGAATTTTTTGGTGATCCAGAATTCCGTCGTCAAAATTGCCGAAACTTGTGATGGACGTCCTTTAAGACCTTAACTATGGAGATGGTTAACCGTGACAGCCAAATCGGCCCATTTTGAAGGTCAAACAAACCCCGGAGCAGGCGTACCCCTTATTTTGTTGACATTCGTGTGCTATAGTTCACCATCCTTTTTGGTGATCCAAAATTCCGATGACAAAAAATGCCAAAATTTTTGTTGGACGTCCGTTAAGACTTAGATATAGAGCCGATTGGCCCTGACAGGCAAACCGGCCCATTTTCAAGGTCAAATGATCCCCGGAGTAAGCATACACCCTATTTTACCGATTTTTGTGTTCTATAGGTCATGAATTTTTTGGAGATCCAGAATTACAACGTCAAAATATGCCAAAATTTTTCATGGACATCATTTAAGACCTTAGCTATGCAGACGATTGGCCCTGACAGCCAAACCGGCCAATTTTCAAGATCAAAAAACCCTGGAGTAAGCATATTCCTTATTTTGCTGATTATTGTGTGCTATAGTTCACCATATTTTTTTGGTGATCCGGAATTTCGACATAAAAAATGCTAAAAAAAATTATCGACGTCAGTTAAGACTTTATCTATAGAGCCAATTGGCCCTGACAGCCAAACATACCCATTTTCAAACTCAGACGAACCCTGGAGAAGACATAACCCTATTTTGCCAATTTTCGTGTGCTATAGTTCTTGGAATATATGGTGATTCAAAATTCCAATGTAAAAAATGTTGAAATTTTTCATGGACGTCTGTTAAGACTTTAATTATGGATTCGATTGGTCCTAACAGCCAAACTGGACAATTTTCATGGTCAAATGAGCCCTAGAGCTGGCATAACCCCTATTTTATCGATTTTCGTGTGCAATAGTTCACCATCTTTTTTGGTGATACGAAATTCCGACGTAAAAAATGGCGAAATTTTTCATGGACTCCCATTAAGACCTTTACTTTGGACCCAAATTGCCCTTACGGCCAAATCAGCCCATTTTCAAAGTCAACCGAGCTTCATAACAGGCATACCCCCCTATTTTGCCGATTTTAGTGTGTTATATAGTTCACCATCTCTTTTGGTGATTCAGAATTCCAACGTCAAAAATGTCAAAAAATTTCATCGACGTCCCGTAAGACCTTATATATGGAGCCGGTTGGCCCTGGCGGCCATACCGGCCTATTTTCAAGGTCAAAGAAACCCGGAGCAGGCATACCCCCTATTTTGCCAATTTTTGTGTGTTATAGTTCACCATTTTTTTGGTGATTCGTAATTCCGATGTCAAAAATGTTGTAAATTTTCATGGACGTCTGTTAAGAACTTAGCCACGGAGACGGTAGGCCCTGACGGCAAAACTAAGTCCTTAGCTATGGATCCAGTTGTCCCTAATGGCCAAACTGACCCATTTTCAAGGTGAAACGTGCCCCAGAGAAGGCATACCCCATATTTTGCCAATTTTTGTATGCTATAGTTTACCATCATTTTTGGTGATTCGAAATTCTGAAGTAAAAAATGCTGAAAGTTTTCATGGTCGTCCGTTAAGACCTTAGATATGGAGCCAGTTGGCCCTGACTGCCAACCCAGACCATTTTTAAGGACAAATGAGCCCCGGAGCAGGGATACCCTCTATTTTGCCGATTTTTGTGTGCTATAGTTCACCATCTTTTTTTGGTGATTCAAAATTCCGATGTTAAAAATGACAAAACTTTTCATGTACGTCTATTAAGACATTAGCTATGGAGCCGGTTGGCCCTGATGGAAAAATTGGCCCATTTTCAAGGTCAAACGATCCCCGAAGCAGGCATGCCCCCTATTTTGCTAATTTCCGTGTGCTATATTTCACCATCCTTTTTGTTGAATTGAAATTCCAATGTCCAAAATGTCGAAATTATTTATGGATGTCCGTTAAGACCTTAGTTATGGAGCCGGTTGGCTCTTACAGCCCAATCGCCCCGTTTTCAAGGTTAAACAAACCCCGAAACAGACATAACCATTATTTTGCCAATTTTCGTGTGCTACAGTCCATGGATTTTTTGGTGATCCAGAATTTCGACGTCAAAATTACAGAAACTTTTCATGGATGCCCTTTAAGACCCTAACTATGGAGACGGTTGACCGTGACAGCCAAATCTGCCCCTTTTGAAGGTCAAACAAGCCCCGGAGCAGGCATACACCCTATTTTACCGCCATTCGTGTGCTATAGTTCACCATCTTTTTTGTTGATCCGGAATTATGATGATAAAAATGCCATAATTTTTGTTGGACGTCCTTTAAAACTTAGATATGGAGCCGATTGGCCCTGACAGGCAAACCAACCCATTTTTAAGGTTAAATATTCCCTGGAGTAAGCATACACCCTATTTTACTGATTTTCGTGTTCTATAGCTTATGGATTTTTTGGCGATCCAGAATTACAACGTCAAAATATGCCAAAAGTTTTCATAAACATCAGTTAAGACCTTAGCTATGCAGACGATTAGCCCTGACGGCCAAGCCGGCCTATTTTCAAGATCAAACGAACCCCGGAGCAAGCATACTCTTTATTTAGCCTATTATTGTGTGCTATAGTTCACCATATTTTTTGGTGATCCAGAATTCTGATGTCAAAAATGCTAAAATAAATTATCGACGCCCGTTAAGACTTTATCTATTGAACCGATTGTCCCTGATGGCCAAATCGACCCATTTTCAAGGTTAGAGGAGCCCTGGAGCAGGCATACCCCAATTTTGCCGATTTTCGTGTGCTATAGTCCATGGAATATTTGGTGATTCAAAATTCTGATATAAAACATGTTGAAATTTTTCATGGACGTATATTAAGACTTCAGTTATGGATTCGATTGGCCCTAACGGCCAAACTAGCCAATTTTCAAGGTCAAACGAGCCCTAGAGCAGGCAGATCCCCTATTTTATCGATTTTCGTGTTCTATAGTTCACCTTCTTTTTTGGTGATCCAGAATTCCAACGTAAAAAATACCAAAATTTTTCATGGATACCCATTAAGACTTTAACTTTAGAGCCAGTTTACCATGACAACCAAATCAGCCCATTTTCAAGGTGAAACGTGCTTCAGAGCAGGCATACCCCCTATTTTTCTGATTTTAGTTGCTATAGTTCACCATATTTTTTGGGGATCTAGAATTCCAACGTCAAAAATACCAAAAATTTTCATGGACATCCCATAAAACTTTAGTTATGGAGCCAATTGGCCCTGACGGCCAAACCAGCCCACTTTCAAGATCAAACAACCCAGGAGCAGGCATACCCCTATTTTGCCAATTTTCGTGTGCTATAGTTCACCATCTTTTTTGGTGATCCGAAATTCCGACGTAAAAAATGCCAAAACTTTTCAAGGACATCCATTAAGAACTTAGCTATGGATCGGTTGGCCCTGACAACCAAACTGGCCCATTTTAAAGGTAAAACCAGCCCCGTAGCAGGCATACCCCCTATTTTACCAATTTTAGTTACTATAATTCACCATATTTATTGGTGATATGAAATTCCGACGTCAAAAATGCCAAAATTTTTTATGCACATCCGTTAAGACCTTAGCTTTGGAGCCGATTGGCCCTGATGGGCAAACAGTCCCATTTTCGAGGTCAAACAAGCTACGGAGCAAGCATACCCCATATTGTTACCGATTTTCATGTGCTATAGTTCACCATCTTTTTTGTTGATTCGGAATTCCGACGTAAAAAAATACTATATATTTTTATGAACATCCATTAAGACCTTAGCTATGGAGTCTATTGTCCCTGACGGCTAAACCGGCCCACTTTAAAGGTCTAACGAGCCACAGAGCAGGCATCTCCCATATTTTGCCGATTTTCTTGTGCTATAGTTCACCATCATTTTGGTGATTCGGAATTCCGACGTAAAAAAATATTGAAATTTTTCATGAACGTCCATAAAGACCTTTGCTATAGAGTCTGTTGGCCCTGATGGCGAAACCGGCCCATTTTAAAGGTCAAACAAGCTTCAGAGCAAGCATACCCCCTATTTTACCTATTTTCTTGTGCTATAGTTCACCATCTTTTTTGGTGATCTGTAATTCCAACGTCAAAAATTTTCATGGTCTTCTGTTAAGACCTTAGTTATGGAGGCAGTTGACCCTAACAGCCAAACCAGCCCATTTTCAAGGTCAAACGAGCCCCGGAGCAGGTATACCCTCTATTTGCTGATTTTCTTATGCTATAATTCACCATCTTTTTTTATGATCCCGAATTCCAACTTCAAAAATGCCAAAAAATTTCATTGACGCCCATTTAGAACTTAGATATAGAGCTGGTCGGCTTTGACGGCCAAACCGGCCCATTTCAAAGGTCAAATGAGCTTCGAAGCAGGAATACCCCTATTTTTCTGATTTTTGTGCCCTATAGTCCATGTATTTTTTGGTGATACGGAATTTCGACGTTAAAAAATGCCAAAGTTTTTCTTGGACGTCTGTTAAAACATTAGCTATGGAGTCCATTGGCCTTGAAGGTCGAACCCGCCAATTTTCAAGGTCAAACGATCCTCGGAGAAAACATACCCCCTATTTTGCCGATTTTCCTGTGCTATAGTTAACAATCTTTTTTGGTGATCCAAAATTCTGACGTCAAAATTCTAAATTTTTTCATGGATGTCTGTTAAGATCTTAGTTATGGAGCCGGTTGTCCCTGACGGCCAAATCGGCCCATTTTCAAGGTCCAACAAGCCTCGGAGTGAGCACCCCCAATTTTGCCGATTTTCGTATGCTATAGTTCACCTTCTTTTTTGGTGATCCAGAATTCAAACTTCAAAGAGGCCAAAAATTTTAATCGACGTTCGTTAAGACCTTAGTTATGGAGCCGGTTGGTCCCGACAGCCAGTCCGTCCCATTTTCAAGGTCAAACGATTCCTGGAGTAGGAACACCCCTTATTTTGCCAATTTTCGTGTCCTATAGTTCACCATCTTTACTGTTGATCCAGAATTATGATGTCAAAATGCCAAAAATTATTATGGACATCCGTCAAGACCTTAGCTATGGAGCCGATTGGCCCTGACGGCCAAATCGACCCATTTTCAAGGTCAATCGATCCCCAGAGTAGGCATACCTTCTACTTTGCCGATTTTCGTGCGCTATATTTCAACATCTTTTTTGGTGATCCAAAATTATGAGTAAAAAATGCCAAAAATTTTCGTGGACATCCGTTTAGACCTTAGTTGTGGAGCCGGTTAGCCCTGATGGCTAAACCGGACCATTTTCAAGGTCAAATATGCCCCGGAGTAGGCATACCCCTTATTTTACCAATTTTTGTGTGCTATAGTTAACCATATTTTTTGATGATTTGTAATTCCGATGTCAAAAATGCTGTAACTTTTCATGGACGTTCTTTAAGAACTTAGCTATGTAGTCAGTTTACCCCGACAGCCAAACTGGCCCATTTTCAAGGTCAAACGATCCCCGGAGCAGGCATACCCCCCTATTTTGTCGATTTTCATGCGCTATAGTTCACCAGATTTTTTGGTGATCCAAAATTCGACGTCAAAAATACTAAATTTTTTGATGGACATCAATTAAACCCTTAGCTATGAAGCTGGTTGGCCCTGACGGACAAACCGCCCAATTTTCAAGGTCAAACTACCTCCGGAGCAAGCATACTCCCGATTTTGCAGAGTCTCGTCTGCCTATGTCTATGGATTTTTTGGTTATACAGAAATTCGAAGTCAAAAATAAGAAAAAATTTCATAGACATTCGTTAAAACCTTAGCTTTGGAGCCGGTTTCCCTAACGACCAAACCAACACATTTTCAAGGTCAAACGAGCCCCGGAGCAATCATACCCATTTTTTGCCAATTATCCTGTGCTATAGTTCACTATCTTTTTTGGTGATCCAAAATTCTAACGTAAAAAATGCCAATATTTTTCATGGACATCCGTTATGACCTTAGATATGGAGAAGGTTGGCCTTGACAGCCATACCTGCTCATTTTCAAGGTCAAACGATCTGCAGAGAGAAGGCATACCCCCTATTTTTCCAATTTTTGAGTGCTATAGTTCACCATCTTTTTTGGTGATCCAGAATTCCAACATAAAAAATGCCAAAAGTTTTAATAGACGTTCGTTTAGACCTTAGCTATGGAGCTGGTTTACCTTGATGGCCAAATCGGCCTATTTTAAAGGTCAAACGTGACCCGGAGCAGGCATACCTTTATTTTGCCAATTTTTCTGTGTTATAGTTCACAATCTTTTTTAGTGATCCAAAATTATGACGCAAAATATAACAAAATTTATCTTGGATGTCCATTATGACCTTAGCTATGGAGTCAATTGGCCCTGACGGACAAACCGTCCCATTTTCAAGGTCAAACAAGCCCTGGAGCAGGCATAACCCCCTATTTTGCTAATTTTCGTGTGCTATATTTCACAATCTTTTTTGGTGATCCGGAATTGTGATGCCAAAATTCCAGAAATTTTTCATGGACGTCCGTGACGACCTTAGATATGGTGTCGATTAGCCCTGACAGCCAAACAGGCCCATTTTCAAGGCTAAACGAGCCCCAGAGTAGTCATACACACTATTTTGCCGATTTTCAAGTGCTATAGTTCGCCATCTTTTTTGGTGACCCCGAATTCTGACGTAAAAAATACCAAATGTTTTTATAGACGTTTAAGACCTTAGTTATGGATTTGAATGGCCCTGATGGACGAACAAACCCATTTACAAGGTAAAACAAGCCCCGGAGAAGGCATAACCCCTATTTTGCCAATTTTCATGTTCTGTGGTTCACCATCTTTTTTGGTGATTCGTAATTCTGAAGTAAAAAATGTCAAAAAATTTCGTGGACATCCATTAAGCCCTTAGTTATAAAGCCAGTTGGCCCTTACGGCCAAACCGGCCTATTTTTAAGGTCAAAGGATCCCCGGAGTAGGTATACCCCTATTTTGCCAATTTTTATGTGCTATAGTTCACCATCTTTTTTGGTGATCCAGAATTTCGACGTTAAAAAATGCCAAAATTTTCATTGACGTCCGTTAAGACCTTAGATATGGAGCCAATTTAGCTTGATGGCCAAACTAGCCATTTTCAAAGTCAAACGAGCCCCGAAACGGGCATACCCCCTTATATTACCGATTTTCGTGTGTTATAGTTTATGGATTTTTTGGTGGTCCAGAATTCCGATGTAAAAAATGCGATAAAATTTCATGGAGATTAGTTAAGACCTTAGGTATGGAGACGGTTGGCCATGACGGTGAAACCAGCCAAATTTCAAGGTAAAAAATGCCCTAGAGCAGGCATACCCCTTATTTTGACGATTTTCGTATTCTATAGTCCATGAATTTTTTGGTGATCCAGAATTCAGATGGGAAAAATGCAAAAACTTTTCATGGACACTAGTTAAGACCTTAGTTATGGCGACAGTTGGCTATGAATGCCAAACCGACCCATTTTCAAGGTCAAACAAGCACCAGAGCAGGCATACCCCCTATTTTGCCAATTTTCGTGTGCTATAGTCCATGCAATTTTTGGTGATCCAGAATTTCGCCGTAACATATGCCATCTTTTTTTATGGACATCCGTTAAGACCTTAGTTATGGAGCTGGTTGGCCATGATGGCCTAAACGGCTCATTTTTAAGGTCAAACGAGCCGCGGAGCAAGCATACCCCCTATTTTGTCGATTTTCGTGTGCTATAGTTCACTATGTTTTTTGGTGATCCAGAATTACGACGTCATAAATACTGAAATTTTTTATGGACGTCCGTTAAGACTTTAGTTATGGAGTCTTTTAGCCTAACGGCCAAACCGGCCCATTTTCATGGTAAAACGATCCCCGGAGTAGGCATACCCCCTATTTTACCGATTTTCGTGTGCTATAGTTCACCATCTTTTTTGGTTATCCGAAATTTCGATGTCAAAAATGCCAAAAAGATTTATGGACATCCGTTACAACCTTAGCTATGGTGCTGGTTGGCCCTGACAGCCAAACATGCCCATTTTCAAGGCCAAACGGGCCCTAGAACAGGCATACCCCCCTATTTTGTCGATTTTCAAGTGTTATAGTTCACCATCTTTTTTGGTCACCCCGAATTCTGACGTAAAAAATGCCAAACGTTTTTATAGACGTCTGTTAAGACCTTACCTATGGAGTTGAATGGCCCTGTTGGATGAACCGGCCAATTTACAAGGTTAAATGAGCCCCGAAGCAGGCATAACCACTATTTTGCCAATTTTCGTGTGCTATGGTTCAACATTTTTTTGGTGATTCATAATTCTGACGTAAAAGATGTCAAA